>VKOC01046703.1:0-160024 GCA_009364415.1 Spea multiplicata | reverse complement strand
CAGGGGCATAAGGGGCACCTGCCCCTTAAGCCCGCCGCAACTGCTACCAGGTCCGCCACTCTAAGGGGCCGGGAAGTCCCCACCAAGGCCGGCCTTACAGGTCTGCGGCCGCACAGGGTTTAAATAAAAACATCGGGGTTTTTTTTCAACTTTATTTAACATCCTCCATGTTAAATAAAGGTTTTTTTTAACTTTATTTAACATGGAGGATGTTAAATAAAGTTGAAAAAAAACCCCGATGTTTTAATTTAAACCCTGTGCGGCCGCAGACCCCTAAGGCCGGCCCTGGTGGGGGCTTCCCGGCCCCGTAGAGCAGGGCCGACCTTTGGGGTGTGCGACCGCACAGGGCGCCACACTCCAGGGGGTGCCAATGCGGCACCCGGTACCCCTCCAGAGACGGACAGTAATGTCCGCCGCTGGAGGAGCAGGCTCGCAAGGGAGCGGTATTGGAGGTCTTTAACAGACCTCCAGCTCCCTTGAGTGATTTAAATCCGGTCCAGGGATCTTGAACCGGCTTACAATCACTCAAGGGAGCCGGAGGTCTGTTAAGGACCTCCGATACCGCTCCCTTGCGATCCGTGCGGCAACAGCTGCTGTGCGCCGGGGTTTGTTGTCAGATCCCGGCGCACAACACTGAAGCCACGCCCACCGCTGTCAGTGCCCTCTGACCCGGAAGAAGACAGAAGAACTGAAGAAGAGGAGCGAAGAGGAGGCAAATAAGCTGAAAGAAGAAAAGAGGAAAGGTAGGAAAGCAGAGAGTGACTGTGGATTAGTATGTATGTGGCTTGGTATATGTGTGTGGATTGGTGTATGTGTGGATTGGTGTATGTGTGGATTGGTGTATGTGTGGGTTGGTGTATGTGTGGGTTGGTATGTGTGTGAGAGTGATGGGTGTTATGCTGTACCATTTCCAATGTATTTTTCATTATATAATTATGCTCTAAAGTACATCATAACTCCCATCACTCTATACTGTTCCATACAGTGGCAGTACCACCTTCAGTGTCTGCGCCGGTATATAACGGTAGAAGCTATGCAGTTTTAAAGTGTGTGGGGGGGGGCGGTGCCAAATACAGGATCCGCCCCAGGTGCCAAATACTCTAGGTATGCCCCTGACTACGTATGTGCATTATTTTGCATGTGGGCAAACATTTTTTCCCAGCTCTATAGATGAACTCCAGTATGCTTTTTAATCTTAAATTTATTTCTAGTTATGTCTTTGTTAGTGAGACACGTAGTGATTTGTTGATTTGTTTGTTAATATACGCGTTCTTAATTTTGTGATGATTAACTCTAAAAGCGAATGAATATGCCTGGGTTATTCCACATAATCTTTGTTAGATATGGACTTCCAACTGGAAACGGGTGTTGGAGTGTCTGCGAGATTGGCAGAGTGATGTAAAAGGTTCAAATACCGTCTCCTGGTTAACTGTTCCAATAGCAAAGGTATTAAAGTGCTCGTCTATCAGTAAGGGTAGACATTAGGGCGTACAGGAAAGTTAACAGAGCATTTTAGGATTATCCACTTTGGCAGCATCCATCTCGTAAATTGCTTTATTATCCTCGTTTGTGTGCGGGATGAAAACGGCACAGCAGAGAGATGAGAGGAGCAGCGGTTTCATGACCATTTTACCAGCAATTCTCCATCTGCTCAGACTGCAGAGAAGTAAGGGGATAATAAAAGATATGCTTGAGAAGGAACACAAGGTCCTACTGCACATAATCTTTCAGCTGTGAGCACTTGCGCGGAAGAAGCAGGAGTTCACCGTGTTTAAAGACTATTTGTGTTTTACTGTGTGGTATGAATTACATAATAATCATGCAAAAATCATAAATCATGTTGCTTATGAAGAAAACAAATTCTTAATCCATCAAGGACACACAAAGTTGCAAAGTTTTTGATATGTCTTTTTCCCCTCTTAGTCTTTTTCATTCAGTGTATCAACTGAAACTATATATTGATTGACCCAGAAAATGACTGTTTCTTACCATCCTCTGAATCTCTCTAGCTCATGATCATAGCGGGTAGGAGAGAGACAGGCAGCAGAGACAAAAGCAGAGTGTACAAAAACTGACTTTGTCCTATGACTTTATCTGTGCATGTGATCTGCTGAAGACTGACCTCTCATGGAGTCCGGTCTTGGAGCAGTCATGAAAAGCGGTGACGCTGCAATCGTTGTGATGCGGAACTGTTTTTTACTGATGACGCAACACATCACACTTACAGATTGGGAAAACTGCCCCTCAAAAGCAGACAACTTACCACTTTTAATGCAGCTGTTACTCCACCCCTCTCTTCTAAAATTAGCAGCAAAAAACAAAATAGTGGACATTATTAATATTATCTTTTATTTATGTTTTGACAGAAATTAAAGTTCCAAAAGGCTACATTATATAGAAGACTGCACTTTATTGTATAATACGTAGGTTCCTTTTCTTTGTTTGTTTTTTGGTGTCGTTCTCCAATGTCTACAGGTATGGTGGTTATAGAGGCTTTATTTACTATATAATAACGGCATTCTCACAATCTACATGATGACATCTGTCATCTATTTACTTACTATATGTTTTTAGATTACTGTTAATTGGTTCAGACAGCCTTATTAAGGGTGGGGGCAGGAGAATTGGGAACACATATTTTAGCGGTACCTTTTATAAATGAATTTTTCAATAGTTCAGGACTTACTCAAACATCTTGTAAGTATATATAAGATTTTTTACACCTAATGTAAATAAATAAGCACCATAACACATAATATTGTAATGCCTGTCTCCATTTAACCTCATAGTTTAGCCCATTCTACTATTTTATTTAACCTGTCCATATTATCCTTATGTTGTTTTTTTCATTTAACATACAGCTTCCCAACCCACCAATTGTCCCTAAACATCTATTTGTTGTTAGTTTTTGCTGTAAATTTTCTGATATTACTTTTTCCATCAGGTCTGTGTCTTGCAAGCAGTGTCTTCAACGCTGACAGCAGCCTATACAGCATTAAGGGTCCATAATTGACAATAATATTAATGGCGTGTGAAAGAAACAGGTGTGTAGCATCGTAGCATTTCTCTGTAAACTCTACAATGACAGCCGTGCATTTAATATCCAGGAGCAGATGCAACGTAATGGCCCTTTTAAAGAATTGCTATGAAACTACTTCTTTTGTTGCATTAACCTCTTTTACTACTAAAGATGCCTGTAATTTATTGTCCACAGAAAGGCAAAAGCAGTTGGAGGATTGTGCTTTTTACCTTGTTACTGCCCTGTTTAATGGATCAGCAACATGTTCAAAGTGAATATGGATATCGGATATTTAAGTTCAAACACAGTCATTCTGTGAAATAGTGCGCTATGAAATCTTCACAGATTAGTATAGTGCTCTGGAACCAACCACTTTACTTTGCGAGATGTGAAGCAAGGAAACTTTGATAGCACATTTTAGGAATAACCTGCAGCACCGATATTATCCTTGGCACTGCTCTAGGTCGGGCTCAGGGTAGCGCTTCCATCTATCCCCTCCAAGGACACTGGCCTTACCGCTGGGGCCAGGATATAATGTTACAACCAAAAACAAACCAATCCCATTCCTGGGATCAAAAATACCCTTATTATAACCCCACCCTAAAACATAACTTTTATTAGTATGTTCGTTAAAAGGTATAACCAAAAAGATTTTAAAAACACCAGTGTCACCAGTCCTACCATGAAAGGTATACGTCACTGTAACATAAGGGAAATTCCCACAGCTGATGGCTGCAGTCCTAACAACAGAAATAATTGAGTTATGACCAGTGACAAAGGCTTATTAAAAAACTCAGACGAATAGCCCCCCCTGACATGTTTTGCTCCTCAGAGCTTCATCAGAGGTCTGGGCTAATGGCATCAAGCCAAGTTATATTTTAGGGTGGGGTTATAATAAGGGTATTTTTGATCCCAGGAATGGGATTGTTTTGTTTTTGGTTGTAACTTACCCTTGTCCCCGCTGGGGCATTATTTGGGAAGGATATAATGTTATATTCACCTTTTAAAGACAATCAGCCATGGAAAACAGCACGCTATAAACAGTCCTCCATTGCCTAAATGGGGTGGTTGGGGAGATCAAATAGCTCTCTTGTACATTATAGGGACCATTGCTATATTTCAGGTGCCCCCACCCAAGGCTATATCTTCAGTTCTGAGTTTGCTTGTGATTTTTCAGTTGATTTATACCTGCAATGCTGTGTTTTCATGTGGTGTTTATTTGAATTATATCTGAACTACATGGGTGTGTAGCGCAGTAAAGGAAAGAACAAAAGGCGCCATCAATGCAGGGGGGGCAGCGCACAAAAGGGGAGGGCACCACGGGTGGAGCCAAAGGACAGCAAAACAAAGTTTTGCCAAAGGTGGCAAAAATCCTTGCACCAACCCTGCCCCATCCATCCTCTCAATTTTTGTGGGCTCTGCTGGGAAGTTGCCGTCATGTGGAGAGACCGAAGCACACCGACTTGTGAAGTCTAGCCAGGTAAGCTGACAAGCTCTTTAGGGATAAATAGCTACACCGTGCCACATTTGTCCCAAAAGAGTGGCACAAAGCTTTAAGGTTTAGAGGGTACCTAATGTAGAGTGACTCTGCCCCTTTTTGTCTCTGCGGACTGATCACTTGTGATCAGTATTTTTTTTAAGGTGGATTAAGAAAGGGGGTGGGACCAAAATACGAAGGGGTGATGTTTACAAAAGAAGGGGTAATTCATAAACAGGAATAGGTGCAGGGAGGGGTGGGGAAAAATAAGACTATGGGTCATGTTATTTTAGACAGGCCTAGGTGAGCACAAAACCTTAATACTCCACTGCAGGAACTGCTGCCCCAATTCCTAAGTGCTGTGGCTCTAGGCCTTGGTCTAGTCAGCCTTGGCCAGAATATCCTTCTGACAACCTAGGGTTGAATTTGAAGGACATATGTTTATTCACTGCAATCCAGTTAGATGTTCACGTGTGCTTGTTAGCATACAACTGGCAGTAATGTGCGTGAGACATCAGAATATCTGGGAACTTCCTAGGACGAACTATCCAAAGCTACCCATCTCTTGCTGCTTATAAGAGTCTAGATATGGGCGTTACCACAATAACTGGGAGGGCTAACCACTCATACAAGCAGGGATATAACCAGTTTGGAAATGGGCAGAAAGTAGCTGGGAATTAGCATAACTTTGGTCACAATGTGCGTAACCTGGGCATAAACAGGTGTAGCAAACATGCCAAGAATTATTGTAGACCCTAGCCACAGGAAGCAGGTCTTCGTCAGTTCAAAGCAAGTGAAACATAAGTCAGCAAGGAATCTATGCAACTATTCAGGTCCATAACATTCATGCCTTATAAATATTTTAAAGAGAATAGCACATTTAAACCCTAATGTGTATGTTGCATTTGAAAGAAAACTGACCCTGTTTATGCATGACCTTTGAATATCTAAGCAACTTTTTCTTTTTTAACCAAACTGAGTTAACCCCTTAATGTCTATTAACGGGTCAGGCACGTCGCTCAAAAACGGTCACTTAACGACCAATGGCCTTTGGCACCTCATTTTATTAAAGAAGCTTACAAACAGGTTTTCTCATTAGCTTTTTTGGATGAGTAAAATAATAAAAAAATCTGAAGAAAGTTTTAAAGGTCTGTGATTATTTAAAATGCGTAGAACACAAGCAGTGGAAGTCAGTGGAATGTTCCGCAAGAACAGTTTCACTGTGAACCAATTTAGGCATATTTAATGCCACTTCTACAATGCTTCTCATTCTGTTCAGTTTTGTATTATGAATCTAGTCTTGTCACTGACATATTGAATCTTAATCTGTATGGTATGTGAAGGTTCTATACGTCTGAATAAAATGGTCATCACCAAGCCATATTTCCTTATAGAAAAATGAGTTTGCGGTGACCATCCACATGCTTTTGATTGCTAAAAGGTAGTATAGGATGCTTACGATTAGTGTATTAATATAAAGCCTACCATGTATTGTATTTTCCCCTATGTATTCCATATGAACTGGGAAGGTCGAATAATCCAATATACAGTTTCTAGTAAGCAAGTTCTTTTCTTATACAGAAGATGGGAAAAAAAATGAAAATATGATATTTAATTAGAGGGAATGAGAGTGCATCCTACACTGGTTTATCCACTTAACCGTGGGTTTACAACTTCACTCTGTAAAATCTTCCTGTTTTTTTTCCTCTCAAGAATGGCCAAGGCAGATTAGAAAAATGTATATTTAAAATGTGGAATTGACAAAATTCTAAATCTAGCAAGGTCACGTTAGTAAGGGTTTCCCCAACAGGACTGGCTAGTAAAAAAAAAAATCAATTTCCCAGCAAACTCACGCTTTAGTTTTTAAAGACTACTTTATATTTCACCTTTTTTTGCAACCATCATTTCTTTCTTTTTTTTATATTGTTTTCTTTAATTTATACTAGAAACATAAAACATAAGTTGACACAGACTGAATTGTCTTCTTTTTAATGCCAGTAACAGTAAATACTGTTAAAAATACACCCACCTTTTAGAGTCCTCAAATGTAATAAAAATATATATATAAAAAATATGCTTAATTTTCATAAATTATAAAAGTAAATAGAAAAGCTGCTGGCATAGTTTGCTCTGTCTGTGAAAAAATAGACTGTTAAATTCTTTGTAAGGGTTTGTTTTATAGATTTCTATGTGGGATTGTATATTTAAAAGCTGTTGAGACGAGGGGAATAGGACATGAGGGATTCCTCCATAGAGTGTTCAGGAAATTGCAGAGATTGGAGAGTTAAGAGTCAGTAACTGTTATGGCAGAGAAAAATCATACAAAAAGATTGAGTTTTAATATGTTTGAATTAACAAGAAAAAAAGATGTGCTAGGAGCCTGTAGAAACCCAAGTAAGATTGAAAAAGCCGGAGATGCGTTAGATGTTGCTTTAAAGTGTTGGTTGAAAGGATTTGCTGAGTGAAATTTGCCATGCAGAGCTCCCTGGTGGGACAGCAGGAAAAAAAAAGATGCTCTTTTTCCCTGTAAAAGTAAGGTCAGAGAATTCAAGAGAGAAGATGTCTCATTCAAAGGACTGCACAGAATCTGCTAATGAAGGAGGGAACAAGAGATAGGATGCAACAAATGTAGCACAAATTTCTATGAGACACAAAAACTAATAAGCCTCAAAAAACAATGGGGCTGTGTAGAGAGGAGCGAGAGCGGGCAGTAGAGAGAGTGGGGAAAGATATAGGAGGAATAAGTGCAAGTCTGAGCAAATAATCCAAAAAAAGGTTTGGTGGAAAAAAGTGAAAACAATTAATTATTTGCTTCGGTGGCAGAAAACCCAATTTTGA
The DNA here is from genome assembly GCA_009364415.1 of Spea multiplicata. Taxonomy (NCBI): domain Eukaryota; kingdom Metazoa; phylum Chordata; class Amphibia; order Anura; family Pelobatidae; genus Spea; species Spea multiplicata. Next base: position 152,690 of record VKOC01046703.1, on the reverse strand, counting down.
CTTTGTTTCACAACATTAATGATTTATTGTTTCTCCCTGCAGTTTGTTTGCATTTGTGGCAATTAGCAAATCCACACAGAGGAAAAGAACCCTCTGTGTGCTGTTTTATGTTTAACTCTCATGCGAAAAGGTCAAGACAAAAGAAAAAGTTCTGTTAACAAATTTAGAGTCCATAACAAGAACCAGTTCTGTAGAATAAGAGTGTGCTTCTCAACCCTGAGGTCCACAACCCTGTTGGCATGTAAGCAGTTTGTTACGAGCGTGAAACTCAAATGGAGCATAGTATACCCCATAGTAGCATAGTTATAAACAGGCCAAGATCAAGCCCTGGCGATTTCGTCTTCTGATGTTACAGACTTAGCCCAGATCTGGTCATGACAAGTCATGGATTAAATGACAAATGAACCTTCCTGTTATTGGCGTTTCCTATAGGAACATCAATTTAATGTGGCTCCTGATCAATTCTGATCAAATCAGCAGTCTGAAATACGTCTCTAAAAAAAAACCACCTCTTTTTCTTTATGCATTGAAAATGGGAGGAAGGAGAAAAAAACATTTGTTCTTTCGTGTATCTCATGTAGTCTGACATTCTGCCATACAGTATGTACACTTATGCTCTGCCACACACTCATACTGTACAATATACACACTTACAGTCTGCCACTCACTCATACACACATTTATGTAAGTAAAGGATGTGGGTAGTAGATTTTTTTAAGGACGTATATGGCTTTTTTCCAGACCCATTTTTAGAGACTTAAACCTTTGTTTACTGTTTCAATTGCAGTAAAAGATATGACAATGAAAAAACATTTTTTTAGTACTTTATTATCAGGGACACGGTATCTCTATCTCCTCTCTCTCTGACACGGGATTAAAGTGTATCAGTATGAGAGGGAGCATGTTCACAGAAGACTGAATTGTCATATGATCACCGTGATTAATTTTCATAGTAATCACTAGACTTGTGCATTCGGATTAGTATGATTTTTAATTTTATGACCATCCGAATACGAGGAGGACCTCCCAACTAAACAAATAGAAACTCTCATTCACTCTCTCTCATACTCTGCCTCAATGTCTCCTTACCTTCTCCACCAATGGCTTTCATGTCCAGCATGCTCTCACAGAGTGTCACAATCGACCTAGACACACTAGACCCTTGGTTTACTTTCCATTATCCCTTTAAAACACTCTGGGCTTCTCTTTCCACCTTGGTCTGGTTGTTGGTGAATATGTAAAGGTATGTTTACTGCACTCCAAAAAGTTGTAGCATATATAAAAAAAATGATTTACCTAAATAGTATGCAAAAATTGGTATTATTCTCAAATTTGTGATGGCCAGTGACCACAAAATAGTGAAATTATTTAGAAGTGTCCATCACAAGGTCACATGATTTATAACGAAAATAATAATAATTCACAACATTATCCAAAGAGGTGCATGGATACAATTGATGAAAAAATAGTCCCATGATACATCACCAAAATTCATCAAATGAGTGTGGTATTACAAGACAAATCTGTAGAAGACAAAGTCCCATGATCAAATAGCCATGTCCGTCCAATTTAAAGGAAAATTTATAAGAAGTAAAGTCCCACGGTCAAAGTCAAATGGCAATGTCCATCCAATAATCATTTGTGATCAGACAAGTCTTATTTTAATGACGTTGACTGGGAATGTGGACCTTTGCATGTAAAACTTTATAGGTAATGCGGTTCCTGTTCATTCTAGATAGTTTGTATCCTGTTCATAACTACCTGATGAAACTATCTATACTTATCCAAGAGAACTCCAGTGTTCCAGTAAACTTTTCTTTGGAGATAAGGAGGAAGTGGAGTAAAGCAGGGTTCAAGTTTTGTTTTCCCATGATCTTAGCCTGCAGCCTGGTCACTGAATATTTTAACCTTGCCCAGAGCAATATACACATCAGCCAAAGGCAAAAAGTGGTATTATGTAAACATATACCTGCTACTAAAACAGCAGGTGAAACAATACAGATTTTCTTCTTATATTTTTTTCCTTGAGCGAGAGATGGCTAATATGTGCTCAGTACACACATCTGAAAAAAGACTTCTGAAGTCCCAAAAGCTTATTGAACCTTTTCTGTGCTGGCCTAATGAAAGGTATCCGCTTCAACTAAAGGCTCGGTACACAAACACACAATACATATTGCACAAATGTATAAAATCCCAAGGTAGCTACATTCAGTCACAAACGCGAACATAGTTGCCAGGGTATGATGTCAATGCATAAAGCATCTTGATGCTGCAAACTTTATCCAAGTGGAGGAACTGCTGTGGGCAAACTACATGGAGATGAGAATATACAGAAAAAAAAAGAATATTCTCTTCCCCCTAGAATATAGCAATGGAGAAGAGATATGTGCCTCTTGGGGACAGACTGTCAACTTTCAACCTGTGAAGCAAGCACAAGGGTAAACGGTTAATATGTTTTATTAGTATTATTGTTTTAATAAATGTGTCTTAAATACTGTTTTAATATATACATGTATACTTTGTCTACTCAAGAAAATTTGGGACCAATGAGTTTTTGTAAAAGAATACAAAGTACGGAAAATCCTAAAATGAGATTTCCTCAATGAAGCATTCAATATTGTGAACTCTTTGTTTTTTATTATTAACTTTATATAAATGAAAATGTATATTGTACATAAACATATGCATACATGTATGAAATGTGTATGTATGTATGTATATATATATATATATATATATACACACAAACACATAGTAAACATGTCCCCATAGTAAACATGTCCAAGAGCTCAATAAAGCTTAGGATGGGCGTAAAGTTATCCTAAGAAATTAATAAGTAGAGAGTGATTGAACAAGAGCAAACTAAATGGACCAAGTGGATCTTTTCTGGCACCGCTATGTTGTGGATAGATTTTAATAGAAGTGGTGAATAAGATATTATAGAGATGGAAAAAGAGACCGATTTGTATAGGGAAAGGAAAAACGTGTTTTATCAGGACAGAGAATGCTGGGACATTTTCATAGTAAAATTAATAATTCAATATATTCACATAAGGGCATTTTTACACAGGAGAAAATGTTCATTTGCATGCTAGTGGATACGCAGTTACATCATTTCTTTCATCTGACCCCTAAATAAGTCCCAAATCTAAACAAACTTATAACATTGATGTACCTTTTAGGGAATAAATTGGCGGTTACCTTGGCAACCATTTGTAATTAAGTCTAAACACCAGCTGGCTGGAAAGAGCATAAAACTGGGAATTGCTCTCACAGGATTCCCTCTTTTTCCCAGATTTCCTTACTTTTAGCTTTTTTTTATAGTTCCTTTACCAGAGGGAGAGAATGAATAGAAAAGCTTGTTACATAACGGCACAGTCATTAGCACAGCAAACGTTCGCACACACGGAGCCTGGATCGTAGATTTCCCTGGGCGCTGAGTGTTATTTATAAAAGAAACTGATTTTGTGGAATCTTTCAGTTCTTATCATAGTAAGCCTAACATCAGACACAGGAGGTTACTCATAAAAATGCGCGTGAAGTCTGACTTTGTTTTGGTCCATGGGTAGTTTCAGAAAATGTTTTTATACAGAAATATTTGCAGTTACACAGAGGGATTATACGTCAATAAGATTAGTTATTAGAAACCGTCAAGCACAAGCAACAGGAATTATGGGAATCATGGAACCATACCTCCCAAAGTTGATTTTCAAATAGGGACTCTTGTGATTTAGGTAGGTGGTTAGAAATATGGGTGGGGGCAGGGCTTCACCAATACATTGTATATGACTAATATTTGCTCATAACAGCAGGGTGACATGGTCCTCCATCCCACTAACAGGGTGTCTGTGTACTGAAAAGTCCAGTCCATATTTTCTAAAGACCGTGACTAAGATATCTGGAAATTGATTGGGGCCACCTATGGCCTATTAGTGGCTATAAAGAGCAGGCTAAACCTAGAGGAGTCATTTGTGAGCAGAGCATTTTGCATTTAATTAAGATGGTAAGCAGACAAGCTGCCCAATGGTAGTAAAACTACAGCGTGTATAAGTGCAAGGACTTAAAGAAGAGAAGGGCAAGGATTTGTTTTTGTTTGTTTATCTTGTTTAGGTAACCCTACCAAAAAAACAAAACGGGTGTTGCTCTGAGTCCTTCCTACTAGAGACCTGCGTGGGACTGTTTTCTTAATCCCGCTGAATTTCTGACCATTATCGCCAGCTTCCGCAACATATGTGTCCAATCCAAAGATGTGCAAGTTTCCATTCAACTTGTGTGCCATCGCCGCTAATAAGCAAAAGTTTAAATTTGATACCCTTGCATGCACTCATAAGTAACTCACATGTTAGTAAATCTGTAAGTTGTTTTGCATGTTAGCATGCAATGGGCAAGACCTCAGTTGAGCCTGATTAATTGAGTTAACCCTTAACTAGACTGATCACACAACTTAGTAAACAGTAAAATATTACTTTATTTTAATACCACCGGTATTACTGATAAATTATCAATGACAAACCTCCTTATTAGTAATATTGATAGCATTTAACATACATTAATGTAAAATGGTATATACTAGTACATTAATAACTAAACAAAAGAATATGTCTATAAAACAAAAATATATAAAATTAAAACTATTGAAATGTACATCATAGTTGTATATCATTGTTATTTTTTTACAACCATTTTAAAAGTATGTCTTTGAACTGTATTTACAGAAAAATGTAATTTGCCTGGGTTAGCACGCATGCCAAAGAAAATTGCTATCCTCTCCACTTCTACTTCCCCCTCTCCATTTAAAGATCATCTGCTACCTTCTTAGGAGCATCCATCACATTATATTTTCTTTTTAGCTAGTACACAATATCAACCAGTGTCACAACTTCAGACTGAAATAATAAACTTACAGAGACGACCACAGGTTTTTAATTTAATCAACTGAAAATGTTCCCATTTTTTGGTTGTCTTCAGTGAAAGCGTCTCCCAAAAGCAATCTAGCTGCTGTGTCAAGCTGAAGCTTATGTCAAAGGATATTGATCCAGGAAAATGTATTAAAGCATTAATTTCACTTACAGTGAAATCCAGGTAGTATTATCAGTAAATCCCTTCCAATAATGCTTCAATCTGGTATCTCTATCCAATAAATTGGGTCTCACTGCATTCATCTTTTTTTCTACGGAGAAGCTGCTGCCATGGTCTCTTATTACGTCAAAGAAAAAAGTATAGTATGTGTCATTTACTGCTTAGAAATCCATTTGTCAATGTTAACAATCTTTGGGCTGATTGTGCCGTCATGTAAATTGGCCCTGTCATATTTCAAGCTATCCCCTACCCTAATCCTTACACCTATATAAAACATATTTACTATTTTTCTTCTTAACTGCTTACATTAACATTATCAGTCTTCTTTCTATTGTATGTGAGAACTGCTCTAATCTGCTTGTCCGAAGATATTTTTGGTAATACCCCTATAGAAGAACGATTTAATGTACAGCAAGTAATTTCTAGAGCGATTTGTTTGTGCTGTCTCCTAAATCAATGCAGATATAATCCATAAAATGTGTGTTACAGTAGGATCTCAATGAAATCTTCATTAAGGTATCATGGGGAATGAATAAAACATTTTCCTGAAATGTCATACCTATCATTTTCCCAGATATAAATATATATGGGTAATATAAATAACGTTGGTGTATAAATACTAAATACTGCTAGGCTGCACTAGTCTAATTTAGAATTCAGAATTATAAGGTTTTAAATGAATTCAATCCTACAGACCACTAAATTAAGTGAAGTGGTACAATGCAACAGGGCCCTCTAGAGTGCAGTGACCACATGGGACCTTTAACGTGCATTTAAAAGACATATTGCAAGTTTAAATTAAACTTATTGCTGCCCCATGTTGTACATTTGTATGAGCAGGGAATCCAATAAAGCAAGGGAAAAGACAAGCAGGGTGCCGAGTTGTGTGGCTAGAGCCATTAGCAGTAGATAGAGATGGTCCTGATACTCTATATGAGATCAGAGATCTGTAAAGTATTATGTAAAGTTCTGGAGACCACATCTCCAGAAGGATATTGACATTTTGGAAAGAGTTCAGTAGGGGGCAACTAAAATCTTTAGTGGTTTGCTGGATAAAAATTAAAAGGAAAGACTAAGGAAAGAAAAGAAAGTGGAAATATACAGGAAAGAGGTTTATTTAAAAAAAATGAGGAATGTTAAAAGAAGTCATAATCTAAAATCAGGGTCAGAGGTTTAGATGTGCAAGGAAATTTTACTTTACCAAGAGGATTGTAGATAATGTAACCTCCAATCAGAAATGATAGAGACTATCATACAGTGATGGAATTTAAACATGTATGGAATAGGGTCTCTACATCAGTAAAAATAAGCAAACTACATAGGATAAATGATTCTTATCTGCCATCAGATTCTATGTTTCTATAAGCATTTAAGTTGGCTTTGTGATCTCCGGGTAAAGCTCCAGTTCTCAGAGTCAACATCCGAGTCCTCGGGGTTGGGGGAGCAGGGTCTTGACACACCCCGCTGCCCGCCCATTTCCCCTTTAAACGGGGGGTGTTTCTCGTGAATTCAATGAGACCCATTGTCACCGGTGTATAAACCAAAGCGCCTAGCCATGCAGTCTGCATTTACATGGGAAATTTAAAGGGAAATCTTAATGCATTCAGCATACCAAGACATGTTGGACAATGTTATGCTTCCAACTATGTGGGGCCAGTTTGGGAAAAGCTTCTTTTTATTATAGCATGGATGTGCTTCAGTGCACAAAGCCACTTCCATTAAGATATGGTTAGTTGGATGAGTTAGGTATGGAAGAATGTGACTAAACCTTACAAAGCCTTTGCCTCAACCCCGTCGAACACATGAACTGGAATGAGAGATTGCGAGCCAGGCCTACTTGTCCAACATCAGTGCCTGACCTTACAAATGCTCTACTGCATGAATGGGCAAAAATCCCCACAGGAACCCTCCAAAATCTTGCGGAAAGCCTTCCCAGAAGCTGGTATAGCTGCAAAGGGGGGACCAACTTCATATTAATGTCTATGTATTTAAAATGCGGTGTCATAAAAGTCACTGTTGGTATAATAGTCAGGTGTCCCAATACATTTGTCTACATAGTGTATATATATGATTATGTATGTATGTACATTAAAAACAATATATATTCGTCATTCACGTTAATACGAGGGTTAAGAATAAAATCTTCAAACCAATATATCAGAAGGGGTTTTCTTTTAAATTTATGAAAGAGTTAGATTTTCTGTGCCCCAGGCAATGCCAAGAAAAAATACCACTCTTAGAAACCCATCTAAAGGGACTGTGGGACTGCGTGCTCTGGCTTGCAAATCTGCTGGTTTTCATTTTTTTTGTGTTTGTATTAAAAAAGGCCTAAAAAAAATACAAATAGTATATTTCCCTATAAATAAATCAGTTTATCTGTCACTTGGTCTGTAAAACACGTAATTATTATGCAAATATTATGCAAATTATTGATGTCTGCACGTAAATCTTAGACCAGAGGATGTGCTGGTGCAATTTTATTTCTTGGGTCACTGTAGAAAACCGCAGAAAACAAAGCAGCCTAAGATTAAAAAAATTGTCTAGAGAAATAAACTGCATTTACCTAATGCATTGGTTTTAGTCCATCAATTCTACTTTTGTCATATCCTTTAATATTTGTATTGTAAGAAATGCTGGTGCTATAGAAATGAAATATTATAATAATAGCTACCAGACAATTTCAATGTACCGAGGAAAGAAACTCAGCTTATAAATAAGGATTGCAGGGATGGGGAAAGGGTGAGTCAAAGGAATGTGGGGTCTCGGTTAATCGAGTGTGCGGGTGACAAATGGCTGGAGGCTAGTAGGCTATGGAAGCATATAGCTGGCCAGGCAGGGGTTACTAGGGAATTAATCTATTAATCTAACACTGCTCCTTGAATGTATTAGGTGATGAGAAAAGTTTTACAGACAATATATATATATACATACATATATATATATGCATATATAAAATATTATTTTATCCTCCACCTACGTTTTCCTCTGTTTATAACCAAAGCAGTGGCTAGACTGGTAGTTTAGTGGTGATGCCGCATACGCTAACAGAGAGATGAGAAACTCATTATAGCGTGAAGCAAAATAGATGTTTAATCAGAAGAGAGAATTATTGGGGCATTATTGTAATAAAATAATCACTGTATGCACAGAAAGCGTTGTTTACACAGGGGAGAAAGTTCATTTACCCTTTTACACTGTATCACATAGTTTTATCTGGCCCCATATATAGATCTCAAACCATTTACAGCCTCTCCTAGTCTGAGGAAATTAGATATGTAATAACATTGTTCATTGTAAGCATTAACCTATTTTATAACTATATACTCCCGGTTTATATACCGTGCTTCTCAGTCTGAACAATAAGCTACTGCATGGTGTTAAAAACATTTGCAAAACTTAACACAGTCCACACCTGCATTTCTTTGATCTATTGTCCTTCTATATGAAGGAGACTTTTTATTTGAAAATGCAGTTTTATTGCACTGTAATGTACATAGGTATCGCATTAATCATCCAGGGACCAAAGTGACTATATGTAAAGACAATCCAGCCTACATGGTCTACTTCACGGAGCCTGTAGCACTTTTTCCTGTTACAGATAATCTCTTATCTACTAAAATCCACAGCATTATGGGTTATTTTTCTACATAGTAGACACATGCAAATAACCAAAAATGATTCAGAATTTGTTTTTTTGACCCATTCTTTTTCAGGCAACAAATTTTGTTTCAGTCACTCTCACTCGCCTCATTCAAGTTCACTTGCTCACGCTTTCTAAATGTTTTCCTACCTTCTCTGCCGTCCATTTCTGACCACCTTGATCCACATCTTCCTCTTCTATATTTTCTGTCTTCTCTATCCTATCTACAATACTTAATCTGATTTCTTCTTTGTTTGTCTGCATCTCTACAGACATAACCTGGCGGGAACTTTCACCAATATGGTGGTGCTGCGTTGATGTCACCAAAAACGTCACCAAAAACGCCAAAAGTGCAATATGGCGAGTGACATGATCTCCCTGATCCTCCAATTTCTGCAAAGCCTCATCTCTAGATATAACTTGTCCATTCAAATACAATATCTGACAATAAGATGGTGAACGTCCTCATCTGGTATCACTTTTTCTTTATTAAGTGCTATGCAGCTCCCTATTTTTGGAACTGACAGTGTTAACAGTTTTGTCTGGCGATAAATTACATGGAAGGCAGTACAATATACCTCTGTGTCTTGGAGCTCATATGGATGTAATGTTTTAACTAAGCAGTAGACTTTTGCCTGCATTAGTCCTTGCTCGCATCATTAAAATGATTACTAGGTTTATACACTTTGATTGTAACCCCTGAGGCTGCCTCCAAATTATTACCTCTTAATAACTCTGACATAGGACTTGTTTATCAATGACAGGTAAAATTAACTGGAGTGTATGTTTGCCCCAGAGAAATAAATACAAGAGCTCAGCAGATTGTGGGTCTCTGAACATAGTATAACTGAAACATGTTGGGTAGAAATGATTTTATAACCCAATTTTATAGTCAGAACTCTTGCATATATTTAGAAAAGCAAACCTTTCTGTTGATTATACTGTGGACTGTTTAATAAGGCAAACATACGTAATGTAGCCACAAATGCATAAAATTAGGCAGCAGATCTGCATTATATGCAGATGCTGGATAGCATATTGAATGCTTTCGCCCCAGTCTTGTATATTATATGTAATAGAGGGTTAAATTGACTAAGTGTCCCATTTAGATCTGGCTACATTACTGAGTATGTGAATACAGGTAGATGAAAACAGATATATTTCACATTGAGCATATTGGTGCACAGTTTATGTTAATAATAATTCTACCTCCATGGCGCTTATAGTCTCCATGGCATGCCAAGCAACCTAAGACATAGTAGGATGATTTTAAGAGAAGGGCAGCATTTCATCTCCTTGTTGATATATATCACCGTCTGACTAGACTGTTTTAGATATTCTGCTCGTGTCCCCTTTGTGCACACTTACTCCATACATGCTAAAGAATGTCAGGACCACTTAATATCGTGGACAAATCACGATTGAGCCCAATCTGAATACTTTAGAGACATATTCAAGACCTGATCTTTCTTCCCAAAGGCATACTTTTACTAAGCTAAGAGCTGGGACATTTTATGCTCAACAAACTATGCACAGGTGAATGCAATATACCTTATAATTTCTAATCTATTATATATATATATATATATATATATATATATACATCTGGCAGTAAAGGAGTTAACACTGGTATTTTATTTGGTTAATAAAAACATTTGATACTAAGTAATGGATAAACCAGTTGTAACAGCAGAAGTGTTATATGTAGATAAGATCGTTGTTGATAGGAGTATTGATCAGCTCTAGCTTGTTAATCAATCACTGACAGAAAGTACTAGAAGAGACCAGATTGTTAATGAAGTAGTTCAAGCCCTATTTGTCCTCTTTTTGTCTGCCGTCCATTAAGTTTCCACAATAGTGCCCTGATCTGGTATGTACCAAACAACTAGTCAGATGCCACCTTATTACAAGATATTTTTATATTTGGTATATTAGGTATTATATTCCCTATTAGTTATGTTCACCTTCTTAAGATCAGTAACAGTAGGGCATACACATTTTTTAACTGAGGAAAAATACCACTAAACGCTTATTCTCAGGTAATACAGGTAGTGCTTTTGTTTGACAGACTCTGAATATCACCTTCACCTGTTCCCTTTCATTTTTACCTGTTATTATGCATGTGAGACATAAAATTAAGTATTCTGCTCTGTTTACTTGTCCAATGTATGTTTGTCTATTTTGCACTATAAGACCATTAGTACGTGGACGCATGACCATCAGACCTAAATGTGCTTGTTGGACATTCAAATTCCAAACTGTGAGAATGAATATGGAGTTGCTGCGCTCCTCTGTGGCGATCTGGTCCGTGCGCTGTTGGAGGAACAGGGCCTGTTTACAGAGATCATTGATCTCCCTCTATCCGGCAGTTCATCTGACCTCACTGTTGAACAGCATTACTCTCTGACAGCATGGCGAAGGAGTAATAAAATGCAAGGCCTTACCCTGTGTTTCATTGCTCCCTTGTGATACTGCCGGCAAGTGATCATGGTGGGCCCAACCTAACTTCAGAGGGCCGGGATATGATATTATATCACAGCGCTCTCCAGTGAGGTCGGGCGCACCATGATAGAGGCTTGCAAGAAGAAGGACTTTTGAAAGGGATAGGGCGAGTATAGTATAGAATAGATAGAAATAACGGAGAGATAAAGAGAAATGTATTTGGAAGGGATAAAGAGGAGGAGAGAGAAATGGGAGAGATAGTAAGACAGGGAGATAATTTGAAATAAAAGGGATGGGGAAAGGGGATTGATAATGAATAAGAGGAGAGATGGGGATATAGGGTTAGCTGTAGGGAGAGAGGGGATATATATGGAGAAAATATGGATGAGAGAAAGAAGAGAGCTAAAGAGAAAGAGGAGAAATTAGAAGAGAATTAAGTATAGAAAAGGAGGAGGGGGGTCAAAAACAGGGGAGAGATAAGATAAACAGAAGTAGGGATAAAGGAGAGCAGTAAAGAGAAAGAAGTTGAAATAAATTGAAAGAGGGGGAGTGATAAAGAAAAAAAAATTAAAGATGAACAGACATGGGCGAGAAGGGGGAAAACACGTTGAGGTAAAAGAAAAGGGGAGAAACGGGAAAGAGACAGAGGAGTGAGAGATAATGAGACGGGGACATTTTTAGAAAGAAAAGAGAGCGTTTGTGTGTTTTGAAAGTGTTTTTATGTTAGGACAAGTATGTCTAAAGGCTAGCAAGTGTGTGACAGCAAGGGCAAGTGTAATTCAGGATGTTTATGTGTAGGGGCAAGAGTGACGGTGCATGTGTTTATGGGCAGACAATTTTAAGGGTAATACATATGTGTATATTCTGACAGTCTATCCATTACTGTTCCTGCTTTGGTCTTAAAGGGTATAGAATGAATAAAGGGTGCACATGAGCCAGACTGAGAGGAGACTTCAGACTCTGAGAGGAGGACACTGGTTGCGATGTGGGTGCTGGCTAAGTCCTGTGGATGTGTCCTTGATATCATGCATAGTGGTCTTTGGCTTGTCTGCAGCTGCTGGGCCGTGCAAACTAATTTCATGAGGCTCCTGGCACACAGTGCTCATGCTGATGTTGTTTCCAGAGGCAGTTTTGAACTCCTGTAGTTAGTGATGCTACAGAAGACAGGGATTTTTACATGCTACATGCTTCAGCACTCAGCAAAAGAAATGGTAGACTAGATGGGCCAAATGGTTCTTACGTGTCATCAAATTTTATGTTTCTATAACACAACCCATTTTATATCTTATATTTCACTGTAAAAATAAGATTCACCATGCATCATTTCTGATTAAATCACTTCTTCCTGGAACATAACCAGGCGTGAGTATGTAAGCGTGAGGACCATCTGTACATAGTTACTATGCCTTTTAGAAATTCTACAAAATCTCACTTTTTCTTAATTTATTAGTTTCATTTGCAAGCTGTTGGTGCCAGGCGTGTTCTAAAAAAATACACAAGTTAGTCCACACATACTTCTAAGAAAAGGAAGCTGAAAAGATTCACGTACTGTCCATGGTGAAGAAATATTGTTTCTGCTTGTGTACAATATATTGCTTTTATTATAAAGGTTACTAAAACAAAAGGGAGCTATATAATATATCATGGCTTCAGCATGTTATTAACAATGAGTTAAATGTATGTCAAAAGGCTTAATGCATCTTGTATAACCTTTACTAATTAGGGTCTGCTCATTCCGCAATAAGATTTAACACATTTCACGCAAGAGAAGAGAGTAACTCAATCGCACTGGAATTTTACTGACATAGACAAATGCAATATATTTACTGTATTTTGCCATGTTTTGCAACGCACTACAGCAGTAAAAGAGTTAAACTGGATTCGTGATGTCTATGGCTAAATTGTTCCTTTCCCCCCCTCATTCATTAGTGTTTCCATCTCATGGAACATTTAGTATTATTGTTTGATGAAGCTGTTAAACTCAGCTGTATAATCTCGATTATAGCGAGTAATTATTCTAGGGTTCTTACACTCCCTATTATATTGGCCGAGTTATTTAAACAGCCATCGATGTACAAGAAAAAAAAAATAGAAATGGTGATTTTTTTCATTTATTGAATGGTTTCATTTTTGCTGCCTGAAAGCACACTTTGTGTGTTTAGGAAATGTAAAATGATTTTATGGGAAGGCATATTACTTAGTTCTTGTCAAAAAGCTGCACAACTCTTTTTTTCTTTTTTTTTGTACACAGTATGTTGTGGATTTAGTACCAATGATCGTAATCCAGTCTCTATTAAAAATATTATGCTATAATGCAGGTAGCATAGAAAAGTTTTCTCTTCCATGCCTAACTTCAGTGCCCAAGGGCTAGAAACATCAATGAATCAATTAAATTACTATTATGCGTTGCTTGTGGGAAAGATGGGTTCCAATACCTTTTTTTTTCTTTTTGTACGGCTTAAGCCCTGTAGCCACCCCTTCCAGTTTGGGTTTAACTGTATGTTAATTCAATAAATCAAACATGTTGGACAGAGTGACAGACTCTGCGGACATGCCTGATTTAGCTTTATAAGCCACAGATCCCTGTGCTCATTTTTCTTAACAGAAAATGTATGGAAACGCTGTTAATCATTGCTGTTTTGCAGAATAGCCTCCCGGTAGCAGTAAAACCAATTAAACATTTCTATAAAAAATTAATAAGGGTTTATTGAATGTTAAAGTGCTGTATTTGGATTAGATTTTATTGGGAATTTATTTTTCCATGTTTACAAGTTGATGAAATAAAACATGTTAAACTGTATAAATTATACATTCTTAGATTATGTCCCACGAAACAATACTGTGTCTGCAAAACATTCTGTTGCACCATATGGACAAAAGTATTGGGACACACCTCTTAATTAGTAAATTCAGGTGTTTCAATCAGACCCATTTGTAAAAACAAGCACCTAGCCATACAGTCTGGATTTACAAACACTGCGTGGCACTGAGATAGGAAGCCACCTTTGCAATAAGTCAGTTCGTGAAATTTCATTCCTGCTAGATATTCCACGGCAAACTGTAAGTGGTATTATTGGAAAGTGGAAGCGTTTAGGAACAGCACCAGAGTTCCAAACTTCCACTGGCATTACTATCAGCACAAAACCTGTGCGGCAGGAGCTTCATGGAATGGGTTTCCATGATCATGCAAGCCTCACACCACCAAGTACAATGCCAAGCATCGGATCGAGTGGTGTAAAGCACGCCGCCACTGGACTCTGGAGCAGTGGAAACGTCTTCTATGGTGTGACGAATTCTGTTTCTCTGTTTAGCAGTCTGGATAAGTCTGGGTTTGGCGGATGCCAGGAATATGTTACCTGTCTGACTGCATTGTGCCAACTGCAAAGTTTGGTGGAGGAGTGATACTGGTATGGGGCTATGTTTTGAGGGGCTTGGCTAGGCTTCCAATAAAAGGAAATCTTAATGCTTCCCAGTGGCTAGATGTGCCAGACGTATAGAGACATACCCCAAAAGACGTGCAGCTGTAATTGCCACAAAAGATGGCTCTACAAAGTATTGACATTGGGGGAGAATAGTTATGCACGCTCAAGTTTTCTGTTTTTTTTGTGTTATCACAACAAAAATATTTTGCTTTGAAATGGTAGGCATGTGGTGTAAATCAAATTATAATTTTGCAAGGCAATGTAATGTATATACATAATGTATATAAATAATTGTATCATAATAATTTTTGGATGAAATATGGCAAGGTCAACCCATTCTGTGTGGATGTATATTCGACCTTGCCATATTTCATTCATAAATGAATACATGAAATAAGATGACCTTGCCATCACAGTATAATTTGCAGTTTGATTCTACAAAAGAAACACTACATATTAATCCTCCGAATCTGTGACATGTTTCTACTACCGCCGGACTGTTCGGACTGCATCCACATCAAGAGATGATGAAGGACAGAATACCAACCCATATGCATGGACGGTCACAATACATACTAACAAGCTTAGCTCTTCATCCTGGCTCTGATCTGTTACAGAGATCACCATGATATATGGTATCATTTCTCTGAAGCATTCCAACATGTTCCATTGGTGGTAACCAGCAGTGCATTTCTCTCTTGTTGTCCTACCTTTGCTGTAAAAAAAACAATACAAAAATCATGAATCCAGAATTGGTTTTAATTAAGATGCTTGTGCTCATGCTGGGATATTAAAAAACTGCAGCTGTGCTGCGCACAAAAAATATCTCCACACAGGACAAACAGTTGAGGAGATCATAAAACTGCCTCCATTGGGCACAAATTAAAGGGAGCACGACCTCATACAGACCTCATGTTTTACTGCTCCCTACTAATGCTGCAGGCAACTAAGGCTGAACGCCGGGATATGACGTTATATCTGGGCTGAGCGTCAATTGTTTCCAGCATTGCTAGAGAGCAGTGAAATGTGAGGTCTGTTCATAGAAGATCCGCAAGAAGGTGAGAGCTCCATTAAAGGGGATTCCATCAAGCCGTTTCCATTAAATCATTTTTTTTGCATTTTAAAACTTTTTTTAGACATTTAGATAATGATAAAGGGGGAAATGGATAGTATAGCATAAATCATAAGAAAATGGAGGGATAAAGATATACGGGAGAGATAATGCAGAGGAGACTGAAGGAGATAGGAGATTATAATTAGAAAGGAGAGATAGAGAGTACAAAGAGAGATATAAAGAATAAGAACCAATAAAGAGAAAGATGAGGAAAGGTAATAAGAAGGGGATCAAAGAGAAAGGGAGAGATACAAATTAGAGATACAGAGATGTAGGAGAGAAAGAGAAAAGAGGGGTGCTGGATGCTGGGTCAAGTCCTGTAGGAACAATCTGGGTCATAGGGTAAGTCCTGTGGGTGGAATCTAGGTATTGGGGCAATTCCTGTTTGTGCAATCTTTATGCTGGGGCAAGTCCTGTGCATGCATTTTGGGTACCAGGCTGGATTTGTGATCTATACTTGTAATTTAGATATTTATATTAATTTATTTATTTAATTTATATTTGCAAATATAGTGGACACTTAGAGCTGCTTTCTTTTACATATATTTGCAAAGGACAGGGCTAGCACCAGATAACAGAATTTGGTGGAAGAGGGATTTGGTTGAACACCAGACACTCCAGGTAAAACCCATGTTTCCAGCTGGGTTAACAAAGAAATTGACAGGTATTAGAATGTTACTTACACTTTAACACTATGTTGTTCCCTTGCTTTATACAAATCAAGTTATTTGAATTTGTCGCCACTTTCAGCTGACTTGATGGTTCTATGCTAAAAGCAAAATGAAAGAGCTACTTCAGATGTTAAGCTTGCCTACTCTACAACTCTCAATGTTTGCACTGCATCCTACAGTTTGTAGGACAGATAACAGCTTATGGTATAGTTTTTAATTTATAGAGTCTTTTGAGATGCCATCATTTACATTTTATTTTATAATTCCTCATTTCTTTTTATAATGCAATTTATTAAAACAAAACCATTTGACAGCCAAATGCGTGTCCTTCACTTAAGACAAAAAAACTAAATGAGACCATGTTTCCATGTTTTAATTAAAAAAAAAAGAATATAGTGGTCAATTTTATCACTGGCCAAAGCCAGTCCAACAGTCACGTTCTGACATCCTGTACAAAATCACATACTTGGTCCAGCATCCAACTTGACATGTTTTCCATGTACCCAATGGGCAATCCACCTTTGAACTACAAAACATGATGGCCTAGAAGTACACCTTATACCAACTATCTATAAAACTATGTTTTTTTTTTAACATCCAACATAAAGAAAGACAAGCATCAAAACATCTTTAAGTCCTAAGGTTGTATAAGATAAACTTTTAGCACATATCCAATGTAAAATATCTTCACAAAGACTTAGTTTTTTTATAGCAACATTACAAAAGTGTACTTTTGTATAATTTAATATATAATATATATATAGAGGGGGTTAAACTTATGTCAGAAACCTTCAGATTAAAAGGTTTAAAAACCTACCAAAGCAAAGTATATTTTGGAGACTCAGAAATGTAAGAACTAAAGGTTTTTGTTCTGAGGCTACCCTAAAAATAAAAGTTTAGATCAAATAATTTTTTTATACTTGAGGTAGGAAATGTACAGGCAAGACGGGCCAAGCTTTACCTATGTGCAATCAAAGGCATCTATAACACAAAGAATGTTGTCAGAAATGGGATTCAAACTTCTAAGCAAAAAAAAAAAAAAATGAAATTATGTCAAAAATATTTGTTTTTAGAAAAAGGCACATGGGGCAAACATATCCATACATAACCTCTTCAAGACCGGGACATACCTGGTACTTCCTGGTCACGTGTCATCAGCAGACCAACACGTACAAGGTACGTCATTGATGATGCGCATTCCAGCGTCGCTCTGAACGCTGGGAACGTGAGGGGACCCCAACGATCTGTGGCAGCCAATCCCCCTCAGTTCCATGCACATGATCAATTCTGAAGCGAATCGCGTGCATGGAACTAGGAAATTTAAATGGGTACAAGGTACCCAAATGCTGGTTTCGAAGGGGTTAAACTTTTTGTGACTAATTATATCATATGAATAGTGCAGGTCTAGTTTGGGAAGCCCAGATACTGTTGGACTACACACCCCATGATTGTTGACCATTTGTTTTGGTATGCTGAGAGTTGTATGCCAAACACTCAAAGCAGATTACACGATTTTAAACCATACAGGGTTTTTGTTAGATTGGTAGGGGTATCTTTCTTCTGGAGTATATACTTTGCGAAAACTAGACTTTCCTTTCTAGGCAGTTTATCCACTGTGTTGTCTGTAATGATATTGGGAAAACAAATCACACCCCTGGAGACTGTTTTCAAGGCATAGGATGGCATAAAAGAACGACAATTGGCTTATTAAACAATATTCCATTTGTCTGACTTCCAGACTTCTAGTTCTTTATAAACCAGATGTTTTTAAAGGTGCATTCAATCTTGTTCACGGAGGGATAGGCTTTGACTTTCTGGAATTTTTGTATTACTGTACAGCAACAAATTTTTTTTTATTGTTTTATAGGTGGCCCAAGGCCTGGATGTACATCTATATATATATATATACGGTAAATGCCCAGTGGGCCAATTGCAGAAATTGGTTTGGCCCTACAAGCCTCTGTGGGCCTGAGTACCAGAATCTCGGGGATACATACCTCCAAACATTTTGAATGGCAAAATAGGGACACATTCGAGTGCTGTTAGGGGAATAAAAGGATTTATTGAATCTTTTTCATTGGACATTGATTATTTACTTTACAGAATATTAAAAGTGAAACATAGAAAGTGACGGCAGATCCATTCGGCCCAACTAATCTTCCCAACAAAGACATTTTGGGGAAAACTATGAAATGATACTAGTTTAACTCCTCATATGATGATATATACTTACTGGGAAACTTTTAGAATTTCCCCAGAAAATCACAAGTGGGTACTGGGTCTCTGAGGCAGTGCTTTGATTTTATGGGGAGGTATGAAGGAGTGTTTGCATCTACCCATTTCATTACTCGTCCTGCCCTGTTCCCTCATTTGACTCAGTGGACTAACCATAATACCGTAATTGCCCTAAATCGCATTGCTCTAAAAACTGCCATACCCCCTCCTAACTTCCACATGGAGCAAAAGCCAGCACATCATACAACATGGAGGCAAAACATATCCAGCATCCCTAGGATTTGGACAAAGTAAACAAAAAGAGTTATGAAAATTGAAAGATAGATTGTCTGCCTGATTTAGACCCGATATGTATGGATATTTAAACATATTTTTTTATGATACACCCACTGTTCCAATAAAAACTTTTCATATAATGTATGTCTGATTGATCACCAGCGTAAAACTAGAAGCTCTACATACATATTTATATTACCTCTACCTTTGAAATGCGTAAAGCTCTGAGTTAAATCTGCTCATTATAGGGTTAAGTTACTCCAGAAACTTGCCTCCCCATCCCCTGCTTGAATGGAACCGTGTCTAGCTGTATCTATCCCATTCTCCTCTGCAGATCGTTAACTGAGCAGAAACTGCACTACAATTATTTTAACCAGAGGCTGTTCCTGACCCATAAAAATGAACCTGCATTTGTCACATCCTGAAATAGAAAAGCGGGAGCAGGCTGGCTCCTTCTAACAAACGCCTGTCATCCTCAGCCTCACACAACCTGGCATATGCCAGTATCATTTCTTTGCTCAATCGCCCTTGAACCAGGATATAAATACGCTGCAGGAACATTCATTATCCATATAAGTGAGCAGTGTCTGAAAAGAGACACATGCATATATGTATTTTATAAATGTATACTGTTTATGTGCAATAATTATAGCTTTGGGAATTAAATATTCTTTTTTAGAACACATAAAAAAATTGCATAACAAATGTTCCATACATACTGATCTACAAACTGTTACACATGGATGCACCATTGGGGAAACCAGATGTTCATAAAACCATGTATGATGCATTTTTCATTGGCACTATTGCTACCAGGTTTAAGAACAAATCAGGTGACCCAATGCTTATACTGTGGGTTATGCATAAGAGCAGTTCTGATGGAATATGTTAAAAGTGGTCTGATTTCTTCAATCCTTCACCCCTTCTTACTCCACAGCTTCATTGCTGCTGTGGTAATGGAGTAATAAATACACATACTTTGTCTCTTGAAAGAAAGTAGTTTGATCTGTGACTCAAGTGACCCATATCTGTCCGTGTATTATTAGAATAGTATAGAAGTTTTAAAAAATACAGTCCATCAAGTTCAAAGCTGAGCCAAAAGAAGGCAAAAAACCCTACTTGAGGCAATTACCAATTGTGCCACAACAGGGAAAAAATCCTTCTTGATTCCATAGTGACCAGATTACTCCCTGGATCAACTCGCTAATACTACTGTCCTTTTAACAGTTGTTGCCTTTTATGTTATGATTAACCAGAAAAGCATCCAGACCTTTCTTTAAAATATCCACAGAGTTAGATAATACAATATCCTTAGGCAGAGAATTACATATTCTTAGTGTTCTTGCTGTGAAGAACCCTTTCCTATGCTGATGCTGAAATCTCCTTTTCTCAAGTCTCAACTGATGGCCCCGTGCCTTTTGTAGAGACCTCTTGGTGAATAGATCACTAGAGAGCTGTTTATACTGACCGTGTATGTATTTGTACAAAGTTATCAGATACCCTCTTAGACATCTCTTTTCAAGTGCAAAAAAGTTCAGTGTTTCTAGGCTTTCTTTTTCATTCTGCTCCATTCTGCTCCGTAAAATAAATATTTATAGTCTCTAATGGTGTCTTAATTTTACAAAAGTGTGTAGCACAAGCTTTGTCACAGACCAGTGCCCAAGTACAGACACCTTGTCTATCTCTATAGACAGTATCAGACTAAACAAATAGATCTAGGTTTTGTAAATATGGTATACACTTCAATTGGTATATCTGCTTTATATTGGTCAGGTTTTATTTTTATTCCATATTTTTATATGGAATAAAAATAAAACTGTTGCGTTATGCTCTCAACCACCATCAAATTATCCTAGATCGCCATCTAGGACAGTTATCATCTTGAATGTTGTATATATTTATTAAAGTCCTAAATTTGTTTTATTTCTGTTATTGGTGCCATGTACCATACAGTAAGCTTGACACATGATCCACGTGAGGTCCCAGGAGCAGCATGTCAACATATGAAACAGTAACTCAGAGGTCATTACATGGTGTTTCCCATCCCACATGCCTGCTTCTGGTGACCTTTGGGCCTATCACTTTATCAGCCAGAGGCAATAAAATTAAATTGTTAGTGCCTCAGGGCAGGATATCATTGTAGATATCATCACTTTTGGCTCACCAGCATTATAGAACCATTGCTTGTATAAGACTGTTCATGCTATAAAATCATTACTTTAAATTTAACTTACACACATTTGTATTCCCTATATAAATAAACCCTAACCTTGTGCACTGGAAAGCAAGACTGTGTACCCAGAATACGCTTAAAATATTATTGGTTTATTTTTTTGCTCAGCATTGTGAACATTCATTTTATGATCATGTTCTCGTCTTAACAAACCCTTGATAAACACTTTCATTTATTTTTAATCACTACACAGATTCAGAGCATCCCGAAACCCAAATACCATGCTGATGGATCTCATACATCCTCCAGGAATTATTCAGGATCGTGTTTTAATTGTTTCTTGCAACAGAATTATTTAGAGAGAGAAAGAGAAGGAGAGAGAGAGAGAGAGAAAATACCTTTTTTGTGTTGTGAACGGAGGATTGCAAGAAAATAAACACAGATGAGGTGTGCAGAATTCCATGTTACTTGGAGGATTAAACATAATTGTGTGTTGCTAATACATTATCTTGTAAATAGGTCTTATTAACTCTGTTCCACAAATATTAGGTCAAACTCTTCAACATTTTTTGATGACATCGTAATAAGCATCTAAATAGGCATTTTGGGGTACTGTTGAATTGACAAATCACAGCAATTCACAGCTCTAACTTGGTCAAAGAAATTGTTGCAAACATGGAGAAGGTTTTCAAAAAGGCTGTTGGCTATTCTATTCCTGGTCTCAGGCAGCCTTTCAGCAGGGTCATGGTGGCTGACAATTCAGGTTTAATTTTTTAAGGAATCCCCAGAAAGTTTTGCAGGTGGGGAGCAATGCTGAATTTCAACCCAACTAGATATAGTGCTTCTCACCATGCATCAGATCTGACTATGCATGGGCCATCTATGAACAGGCATGAAAGACAATCTAAAACACCCTAAACTGGGTGAACAGGCACACTTTGTTTTAGAAAAACAACCCTATCCTTGACATTGTACTTTATACAAAAAAATGTGGATTGCTAACTTCAGCAGAAACGGCTAGTGGAATGCTATTAAAATTAGCACCTCACTTTAATGACGTTGCTGATTTTGTACAATTTGCTGGCTCACTACAACTAAAATTAAAAGTCACGTACGTTACCTGTGAAGTAGGCATAGCATTTTTTCCCTTGTTGATAGAACAGCCCCCAGTAAAAGTGGTAAAGGCTCTCTTCCAAAACTAGGAAACGTTGTACGTAAACCTCTTGCAAATGCTCATTAGCACTCCTACGGAAGTGACTTTATGCTAGCAAAACATCAATGTTCAGATGGTATATACATGATTGATTGTGGCTACTACCGTTGACTGGAATGGCAATATTATTGAGAAAGTGCAAGAAGCATAGAGGGGTAATGCGGCCTGCTGTCTATATCGGCAACGGGAAGGGTTAGTTAAATGAGACGGATATCCTTTCTTGTAATTCCAGTATATCTGCATTAATATAAATGCAGGTAAAATACACTTAATACTATGCATGATTGATGGCAATATGCCTAAATGATACAACACTTTTATTTTCTCAACATAGTATGAATTGTAGGCCAGTTTGAATGGGAACATGTATCTCTTTGCTTCTAAATAGTATGCTGATTAATAAATACATTTCTTAACAACAACAAAAAATGTCTCTTACAAAAACTACTGTAAGGGAGGAGAAGATAAGTATGTTCTCTGTAGCTCCAAGTACTGAGATAATAGCTTTAGAGGTTTAATTGTTAAAGACTGAATAAAATCATCAAACACAATGGAGACATGCATCAGATTGCATATAAACCTGCCTGGTGAACTCAGAACAGACAGAACAAGTTTCCCACATGGAGTCTGACCGCCCCTATTCATTATTTATCAGTCCATCACAGAACCTATCTTTTAATAAAGTACATTTTAACATGATTTAGTACAGGCTGCTAATAGCAGCTGAATAAATAATGACTTCTTTTTTTATGTGCCAGTCCACCTCTGTCACTACATTGTATTTTATTGTATCATAATTCAAAACGATGTACTTTTTCATACAGTGTAAGGGGGTATATTGGAGCTATGGTAAAATAAAATTATAAAAAATAGCTTATAAAAATAACCACACACGCCA
Source organism: Spea multiplicata (assembly GCA_009364415.1). NCBI lineage: Eukaryota > Metazoa > Chordata > Amphibia > Anura > Pelobatidae > Spea > Spea multiplicata. The sequence continues at coordinate 129,527 of VKOC01046703.1, read as the reverse complement.
AAAAAATGGGAATGTATTGAATTATTTTCTGTCAATTATGTATATTTGTTAGACATAAAAAACCTCAATGTTTGTTTTCACACATTTAAACTCAATGTTTGTTTTCTGTGAATTTTATCTTGTTTGAAACTCTATATCAGTGTTGATCTTTAGGTTTTCTTTAGGTGGGTCACATTCTTGGGTCTATTGACTAAATTGTAAAGTGGCCAGATTTGACTGAAGAATACTAAATTATGTAGTTACGAATATACGAGTTGATTGAGAGGACATGGAATGAGAACTGGCATGTTCTTGCCTGCAACTCACAAAATAAGGTGAATTTATAAAGTTAAAGTAAAAGAATAATAACATTATGAATCCCATATACAGTCACAGTACCCCTGGGCCCTTCCTCTACCTTGAGTGTAGTATGGCACGAGAGGTAATATAACAAAAACAGAGCATAACTTGTGCATGTGCCACCCCTCTCCCTGTCATTCTTTCATTTAATGTGTCTATTTCACACTCACTAGATCAGAATGTTTTGATGGGTTGATGGGTTTGGATGTATCCTAATATTCTATAGCCTTAAAAGTAGCCATAACATTTATACAAACAATCCAAAATGTGTTCATGATTATATCGTTTAAAAGCCATTCCTAATGTAAATGCCTAACTTAGTAACATCAAATCAAGCTATCAGTGGTTGTGGCAGGTATTCAGAAAGGACATCCCCGGCCTCCTGATGGGCAGCTGTCCCAGCTATTGTCGTTGGGACTACGAGGGGTTATCTAGAACAAGCAAACGTGATTGAAAGTGGCAAAAGTGTTGAAATCATCATATTAACCAATGGAATGATTATGGAGATTGATCTACTCTTTTACCAGTTTGCACCAGGATTTATATCCTTAACTGCAACTGCAGACATGCATGGTCTGTGTCACATTGAATCTTGAGCTGTGCATGCAAACAGTGGACTGTGTAATAATGAAGCACAGGTAAAACTTTGAGCTGAGGCAAGGCACATGCAAACAAATTTTCCAAATATTACTAAGCATCAGGGGCATCCGAGCAGATACTCACCATTCCCTATACTGCAAAACACCCAAATTTTCCAATTGCATTGCTCAGCACACAGAGCATAAGAGTTCAATCGGCTTTGTGCGTAATAGAAGTAAAATTCATATAGTCCTGCCTAGTCCATTCAATTTTAGTCATTCATGGCACTGTAAAGTTACTCATTTCCAAGTCTATACACAATCCAGACACAATAAGTAAGGCTTTGAAATAATCTGACTTTCAGTCCTGTTCTAACTGCTGTTCCCCCCTATTCTGCCAGTTTAAGAGCGCCTTGAGGATTTTGCTGCACACTAAATCCATGACAGATGCTCCTTTACCTAAATGGATATTTGGTAAATGATCACTGAGGTTTCCCTTACCTCCCATCTGCAGAATTTAGTCCCTGGCTTCCTATTTGCTTAACCTGTTAAGGCTGAAAACCACAGAGGCCGTGGGCTGCCCCATGAAATATTAGGCATTCCCAACGGCTGACACTCTCTGAATTATTCCCCGTAAGGGAGCTCTTAAATGGGTTCAGAGCCAGGCTACCTTTAATTGTAGTCTGAGAAGTGACAGCCTGGGAGTAAATGATACGACACTTGTTTATTTTCTCAACATAGTATGAATTGTAGGCCAGTTTGAATGGGAAAAACAATATATCTGGATCCTTTTTTCGATTTGGCTTTTTTAACGTCTAGAAGACATATTTACTTAATGTTTTACTCTTGGAAATCTTTATATATAATGTGGTAAATCTCATATATTTTAAAATGTTTTAAACTTTATTTTTTAACTAGTGTTCGAAAGTTTAGGGTCACTTCCAAAAATGTCCTTGTTTTTGAAAGTTGTCTGTTAAAATAACATCAAATAGATCTGAAATATAGTGTAGACATTGTTTATGTTGTAGCTAAAAACAGCTGATTTTAAAGGAATAATTCCATAGACAAATAGACAGTGGCATCGCTACAGGGGGGCAATCGCCCCCCCTAGGTTATTCCTTGGAACCACCTAACGGAAACTGTATGTCCGGATTTCCTGGGGCAGCCTCATTGAAAGCGGAAACGAAACGCTGTCTTATTTTTTTTATATATATATTTTTGACAAGGAGAGAGAGGGGCGCCTAGCAACCTCTCGCCGCCACTCATTCTCCTCTGCGAGGCCTCTACCTCCGTTGTGGTGCTGGCATTTCATGTTGAGCTCCAGAATATGAAGTCATAAACTGGCGCTCAGTGGTGAAGCAGCGCTCACCGTTGAAGAGCAGGAAGACAGAAGCCTCGTGCTCCCGCCGCAGGACTTAAAGGTGAGTGAAATACAAGGAGGGTAAATAGTGAGTAGGAAAGGAGAGGAGTTAGAAAGTGATAATGGAGGGTGAGGGGGGTAGAAAGTGATAATTGAGGGAGAGGGATTAGTATTAGAATATTGAAATAAGTAAAGAGTGTGAATGAGTGAGTATGAATTAATGTGTGGATGAATTGTCTGAATGAAAGTCTGAATTAGTGGGTGACTGCAAAAGTTTTTTGTGTGTATCAGATGTATAATTGTGGAAAGGCAAAGAGGGCAAAAACACTAAGGGGGTATAAACGACAACGCAGTGTGGAAAATCCACCCTGATGTAGATGTCTGTGTCATAGATCGTGTCCTGCTGTTTGTGTGTTTTTGGTTATCAGTATAGCAGAGCCTGTCCTGGTGTGTGTGAGGGTGTTGGTGGGGCAGCGCCTGTCCTGGTGTGTGTGTTCAAGGTGTCAGTGGCAGAGCCTGTCCTGTGTGTGTTTGGGTGTCAGTGTGGCAGAGGCCTGTCCTGGTGTGTGTTTGGGTGTCAGTGTCAGAGCTGTCCTGGTGTGTGTGTGTCTTGGTGTTGGTGTGGCAGAGCCTTTCCTGGTGTGTATGTTTGAAGTGTTGGTGGCAGAGCCTGTCCTGGTGTGTGTTTGGGTGTCAGTGTGGCAGAGCCTGTCCTGGTGTGTGTGTCTTGGTGTTGGTGTGGCAGAGCTTTCCTGGTGTGTATGTTTGAGTGTTGGTGTGGCAGAGCCTGTCCTGGTGTGTGTGTGTGTTTGGGTGACGGTGGGGAAGAGCCTGTCCTAGTGTGTGTATGTTTGTTTAATTTTTACTTATCCAGAGATAAAATGCCCACCAAGGCACAAAACTTTCAAGGCCCTGAAATCGTTTAGTGGTGTTTGATGGGGTTGAGGTCAGTCCTCTGTGTGGGTCAGTCAAGTTTTTTTTACACCAAACTCATCCAACGATGTCTTTATCGACCTGGGGTACAGTCATGTTGGAATAGAAAGGGCCTTCCCCAAACTGTCCTCACCAAATTGGAAGCATAGAATTGTCCAAAATGTCTTGCTGAAGCAATAAGATGTCACTGGAAGTAAGGGGCCTAGCTCTACCCCTGAAAAACAGCCCTATACCATTATCCCTCCTCCACCAAACTTTACAGTTGGTACAATGTGGCTGCATTCTCCTGGCATCTGCCAAACCCAACTCACCCATCAGACTGACAGAGACACAAGATTCGTGATGCCACATAACACGTTTCCTCTGCTCCAGAGACCAGTGGCGGCGTGCTTTACACCACTCCATCCAACACACTGCATTGTACTTAGAACACTACAATGCCTAGAGGTGATAGCAACTCACAAACATCTGAGTGCAATAATTTCCCCCGAAAGTCTAGGCGTGCATGCAGTATTGTACAAGCATGCACAATGGATTCTGAGGTGCCAGTAATACTGGCATGTAGGTATTTTTAAAGTAAATGGGTGGTAGTTCTGAGTGAAAAACATTGTTATACTGAAAGAAAGGGATCAGTGAGCTAGTCAAAATAATAGGCATCATGACTCCACTATCCCACTGATCCAGTACCAGAGTATTTTTTGCCATTCTTTTCTTCTGGGGTGAGTAATAGGTGAATATGATTCTACTGTTAAAAAACATTACTTTTATTAGCTGCCTATGAAGCATAATTACCTAGATAGAAGTCACCTACTTTCACACCTCCTGTCACAGTCCTTTTTCTAAGTTAGGTTAAAAATCCCTATTTTAAATGTGTAGGAGTCACTGCAGACCTGCTGCTACATGGCTGAGTGCTTATCCACTGGATGTGACAGAAACAATGTTCATAAAATGGTAATTGCAGAGATAATAGCTGCTGAGCCAGAGATAAATCATTTTTACAGAGCATTTGTTCTCTGCTTTTTTCTAACATACATTGTAGGATCTGTCTGTACCTCTGCTAATGAACAAAGATTAATGTGACTCAAATATTCCTTTCTACATACCTCCATGGTAGACGAGCAGAAGCCGAAGGCACCTTAACCTCCAGCAACTAATAGAAATGCCACCAAAATATGTTGGTTCCTGTGTTTGTATTCACAATGGGATGTGTCAAACTCTAGAGGCAAAAACACACACACACACACACATATATATATATATATATATAGTTATACTATATATAATATATATTTTATGTGTGTACAGTATATATATATACTGTATATATGTATAGTTGTTGTTAAACATGGTGGTTAAAGGACACTCCACCCGTCATGCATTTATATAATAGCCGTGCCCCCTTTACATTTTGGTGTGCCCCCCTGTAAATTCATGGAGGCATTCTGCAGAATCCCCCAAGTGCATTTGCGCTTGGCTCACCTCCCTGCTCCTAGGCTTGTAGGAGATGTGTTTGGCCAAGTACATCCCCTGCTACCTGCTCCCGCATGGCGTATTCACCTCCAGTCAACTCCAGCCCCATAGACATGCACAGAAAGCTTTTCCATTGAGCTGAAGAATGCATATTGTGACATTTTACAGCCCGATGGAGATACTTTGTTTGATTTCATGCACAAATCATGTGCTAATCATGAAAATGGTTCTCTGAAGCGTGGGATGGACCAATGGTCCAAATCCAACATTGCAAGAGACTGGGTGTGCCAGTTGTGTGCCAGTTGTGTGCCAGTCTAGATTGTCATGAAGCCTGAAACAGGTGCAAGCAGCCAATTTGATTACAGACAGAACTTTTTAGGAATGTTAGCATTTTCTAAACATATTTAGCAGTTCTTTATTGGTTTTTTTTCTTACAGGTTCCGCAATTCTAAAAGTATCCTCAGCTACATCATCCCTCACTACTAATTACTCTTTTTTCCTCTCTGCTGCTTTCCTTAGCTTTCTTATGTTCATTCTTACAAGAACAACTTACACTAACTGATGTAACGAATGACTCATGTGGCAGGTATTTCTATCTACTGTAATGTAATTTTTTTTTCTAGTTGCAGTCCATGTGAGGTTTTTTATTCAATTAGCTGTGTGTTGGCAAAAAATGCAAGTTAGCAGGAGCAGACTTGCTGGAGTTGGAGTAATGTCTAACTGCAAATTCTGCATTAAACCAACTTACATTAGCACTGGAATTAAATAACTAGTCTAACTTGCCTTTTCACCATCCAACCTCCTGGAACCCAAATGATGTTTCGATGGACCTCCTGCCTTCCTACCTGGGGATTAACTGGTAAAGGGGATATGTAGGGATTTTTTTCCCAATTTTTTTTTATTATACTCTCTCCATTTCCACAGGGCAGGGATAGAGGGAGGTGCACAAGATGGAGTCTGTGAATTTCCAAAGAGTTTTTAATATTTTTTAAACCCCCTTATCTCAGTGGGCAACGATTGGGGTTAGGGGGAGAACATGCCCCCAAAGGGCTTTTAAGTTAGTTTAACCCCACCCTCCTGAGAATTTGATGTGAGTGAGGTTGAGGCACAGTGTATGGTCTGTGCTTCCCATAGGGTCATTTTAGATATTTAAATCCTTGCTCATCCCCCTACTCATTGTCTCATCACACAGAGGTTGGGGGAATAGGGGATGCTATTGTTGCCCCCTATTACACTTCCATAAAAGTACTGTTTTTTTTCATTATTATTTCACCCTTAACATTTTCAGTGAATGTAACTGTGTGATTTACTTGTGATTCCACATAATTGCACAGAAGAACTTGCAAAAAAAGTAGCTATTGGTTTTCTTAGTCATTCTCTTGCTACTACTCATCCAAACTTCTCTAACCCAGAGAGTCTGACTATAAAAACATTCTCCAAGGATGCCTTCAAGAAATGACAGATGTCCTCCAGAAGAGAGAGGAAAGCTATTGCTAAGAGATTACCTCTTCTCGCTCAGACTGACTAGAACATCCACAATGTCATGATGCTTCTGCTGCAAAAGATATAGGATACACTGCTCCACAAGGTTAGTTTATCGATAGCAGTGTACAACAGAGGCCGTGTTCCAAATGATGTAGGTTCTCTTAGATGCTTAGCAGCAATTTTACATTCACATGTTGGCATCAAAGAAGAAAAATGTCTGCTTATTAAATCTAGAGAGAAAGATAAATCAGGGCATTTATTCTAAGTCTATGTCTGCCTTGGGATGCATTGAGATACTGTGTTTTCTAAATAAAATATAGAATATAAAATGTAGTAGTTTTGCACCAATAGAAAGTTATGAGACATTATGAGACAAACAGCAACATGAATCTTATTTTCCTGAAACACCCATTAGTTTCCTTTATATATTAGTGTAGAAACATGTGTCACAGTGTTGCGCCACATCACATTTGTGCCGAGACTCTAAATGGCTTCATATTATTTTCAACAATATATAAACACAAAAACCTTGCTACCTTCCCACACCCATAGATCAAATTTTGCACAACTATGTTAGTAAAAAGTATAGTCCATTACCAATTTCCAGTATTAGAACTATGTTGATGAATGTGAGTTTTACAAGTGAACATGAAAAAGGGGAGATGAAGCATTTAGGGCCCATGAAAGCTATTGCTATGCCATATGGTGGCTTCCCTTGTGTCCCTTTTCAGCCATTGACCTTGAGCGATTACCTGATCAGTGTTTTTGTGTGTACCTCTTTTATTTTCTGGTATGCTTTCCAGTGTTTTGTCCAAGTCAACTTAAATGTAACCCACTTGTCATAGTTAAATGTTGTCCTATATACTCCACTGACTCATATCAACCAAACCACAATATCTCCAATCGGAAAAATATTGTAAATGAAGGATTCCAATTAAGCTTGGATAATCTTAGAGACTATTGATGTGTTAACAAAGGTAGCCACTACTCACAACCATAAGCCTCACCATTATCCCATTTTCACTGTAAAAAGTTCTATAGACACCCAGGCTGCTGCTTCCCACTGCATGTGACTTCAACTGTCCATGGTTCTTTACATTTTGGCTACGTATCCCACCTGAAGCTTCCTACCTTATCCTTCAAATGAGTAATATGTAAATGTTACTTTTCAGACATTACTGCCCTTGTTTGAAGGATACTCTTGTCAGTGACTAAAGACTTTGATCTCATATATTTACCCAGAATCAGTACATACATTACACATATGCATAAGGCCAAGGTGAGAGAAACAAAAAATCATTTTCCCAAAATGCCTTACGACGAAACATGCCATGTGGTTTTCTTTTGTACCTAAGGAGGTCTTTTAAGTGTGTCCAGGGATCAAGCTCCATAATTAATATATCAACGTGGTGGGTTGGGTTTTCACTTACAGACAAAGATAAGCATATTATATGTGGAACCAAGTGGACACAGACCACATTTAGCCACAGTCGCTCACCTCCTAGAGTACTTTTAACAAATGTCATATAAGTACGTGCCTTGTGTTGGCAAGATGTGTCAGATGTTTATCCCCTAACAAAAGCATTGTTTAAACAAAGGATCCTTTGTCCATATATTTTTTTAAGAATCTGTCTACCAAGTATTTTGATACAATACCTACTAACAGGCAGGAGTAGGAGGTGGCCACATGTGTTAGTATTCCCTGATTCTCTATGTAAACATAATTTAATGCACTAGAAAGTCTTAAATTCTATCAATGTTGTCCCATGGCTGAGAGCAGTGTTATATATCAAGCACTATATATATGAATAATACCGTGTGATATTTCCCAGTATGCAGCTCATAGAAGAGCCGACTCCTCTCAAAAGGTTTGCCAGTTGTCATCCCTTTAAATTAAATCACTGATCACAGAGAAGTTTGCTGTCTGGAATGATTTGCACACGACCGAAACCTTGACTTCCTTAATAAAATTATATTTTCTCATTTTATCTCACAATAAGAACTAATTAAGTGTTTTTTTATTATTCAAACATTATTTGGGTGAGCGTGACCTCAATTACAGTAGTGGAACCGTTCAGATTGGTGATTCATGATGGGACTGCAAATTATGTGAAACTACATTTCATAAAATAATTTCATCAGTATCACAAAGGTGCAAGACTGTGGTGCGTATTATATACATATTGCATTAACACATGTACATACTCGTGTACATACACATTGCACAGAGTTTACTAAATGTTTTACATTAATTTTGGGGACAATGTATAAAGAATTTTTACTAAAAATGTCTCCAAAATATAGAACCTCATCAAGTCTGCCAATAAATTGTCCCACATGATGTATATAGAAAAGCTGATGTATTGTGCACAAAAATAGCAAAAATACTACTATATTCAAGTAAAAGTAATTGCTTACAGCACTACACTAAATTTGATGTGTGATATTTTTTAGAATCGTTTTATTTACACTAATGGTTGTCTATTGTATGATAAATGGTAGGCATTTTTTCATTTATAGTCATATGTGCATTCATATCTAAATTAGAAAAGGATATTTACGTACCTTGCATGAGGCTCAGTTCACTCATAAAATTTGTATGGTTGGCTATTCAATGATACCTCTAAAAAGCTGTTTGCTGATGCTAAAGGGTGCCCATAGAAATGATCCAAAGCACACCAGCAAGTTACCCTTTGAATGGCTCAAAAGAAGCTAAGGTAATGTTTGGCGGGGCATAGTCAAATCCTTTTAAGATGCTGTGGCATGACCTTAACAAGGCAGTTCATGCTCTAAAACCCTCCAATGTGGCTGAATTAAAACAATGTGCGGGCATCAAGTAGTGATGGCTAAATGACTGGGTCAGAGCTTCTGTAAAACTGCAGCTCTTGTAGGATGTTCCCGGTCTGCAGTGGTCGGTACCTATCAAAAGCGGTCAACCAGCAACAGGGTCATGGGAGGCCAAGTCTCACTGATGCATGTGGGGGGCGAAGGCTGGCCTGTGTGGGCAAATCCAACATACAAGCTACTGTAGCTCAGATTGCTGAAAAAGTTATTGCTGGTTCTGATAGAAAGGTGTCAGAGCACACAGTGCATTGCAGTTTGTTGTATATGGGGCTGCGTAGCAGCAGACCAGTCAGGGTTTCCATGTGTCATTGTGTATGTTAATGTTGGTGTGCGTATGCCTGGTTTGGTTATTGTGTGTCTGCTTATGTGTATGTGTCTGGATATGTTTTTGTGTGCCTGGGCATGTTAGTGTGACTGTGTCAGAGTATTTTATGCGTTTGTTAGTGTGTACCTGTATTTGGGAATTTTAGTGTGTATCTGGGTATGTTAGTGTGTGTCTGTTTATATATGTGTGTGCATGTCGGGATATGTTACTGTGTGCATAAATGTATGGTTGTGTGTTAATGTGTCAGGTTGTGTTAGTGTCACCATGTGTGTTAATATGTCTGGTTGTGTTAGTGTCAGCGTCTGTGTGTCTGGGTATGTTAGTGTGTGCCTGCGTATGTGTGTGGATGTGTCTGAATATTTTTGTGTGTGCGAATGTATGTCACTTCATGAAAAGTTTCATTTTAGTTTTATTAATCGTCTTAAAATATAATGGATGTGGATGTGATTTTGGTTCCATCTTTGGTTCCAGACAGCTCATAGTGCGTGCGTGTGTTGTGTGTGTATATCTATATATCTATCTATCTATAATATTTATATATATATATATATATATAATATAATCTCAATAAATGGATCCTTTATTTTTTTCATTGCGCCTCCGACTTAGATAATATCTAAAATCACCTGTTTCATTTTTTGTTTTTTAGCAAACCACAGTTAACGCAGGCATTTTCACAATTGTTCTATATCTATACATTTCAATGATATGTGGTTATTTCCAGATGTGATGAGAAACAAAGCAGGTCGAGCAAGAAAAGGTTAATGGCTTATTGTTAACGCTAAAACCGTAGATACAGTTCTCACCCCCACGCGCAGGTCAGATTCACTCACATCTAACGCAGCCCTGAAAAGCACTTCCAGCTGATATTGAACCGCACTAACAATTAAAAACATCCAGAAATTCATTTTCTGACCGTGCAAACAGCCTGCTCACGCTTTCTTCTAATGCTGAACCGCAGGGGCTGCTCCACGCCATACCATTTAGCCTAAATACCAAACTGTAAAACTTTAGAGGTGACTGAATCAAACCCCAGGCTATTAATTGCATTCAAAGTTTTATAGCGAAGTTGCAAGTTTTGTTATTTTGCATTTAGTAATGAAAGTTATTGTAGGATCTATATGCTGTGATACTTAAACAATGTTTACTTACTTTACCATGGAAATAAATAAAGCTGATTTATCATTCACACGCAACGTATTAGTTCCTATGACAAACCCAAATCTATGCTTTTTTGCATCAAACCATAAAGCCGCTGCACCTGCGGCTGGAGATATGTCTAACTACCTGAGTGGAATTACCTGCAAATGTAATCACCGTGATTAGACACAGTCTGAAGCCACCGGACTAACTCTGTGACCTTTCAAACAATTTATTTGCTCGTGAGCTTATGGAGGGGTAGACTGTGATGAATGCACTTGATTTTACCAATTGAATTTATAGTCTGTATGTGTTTCTTATTCGGAACTTACTGTAAAGAATCTCTATATAAAGAAAACCTATGTAAAGGGCTGGTTAACTAAGCACTACATACAGACATTCCTGTATCCCAACGATTTCATATAGAATATCACACTATATAGAATATCACACTATATATGTACAACACAGAATCATCTTTAATGGAGCTGTGGGCCTCATACATACATACATACATAGATTTTTAATGGATTTGAGAAGACAAAGAATATGTTGTAGGGGTTATAAAAAAAAACAACAACTTATCCTAAGCACCCATGATGACCAAATGTCAATAGCAAAAGAAATACATGCAGTAAACGCATGCATGCATTCAGTATATTTATATGCGTATATACAGTACTATTTAGTATACTTTTTGTTTATAAATAAAATGTCAATTTTATACATTTTATGTACAGATGTGGCAGCTTATCTGATTGCTTTTGAAATGGTATCCCTGTACTGATCTCCATGACTTCTGGTTTTAACTATTAATAGTAGGAGATTGAATCTAATTGTTCCTTCTTACTAAAACGTCTGCTTAGATCTATAAAAAAAATGACCCCTCGAGTACCGTAAACTAACGTGACAGAAAATGATGTTCGGCTTTCTTAGCGACGCTGCTGTGTTTCAGCCTAACCTAACTGTACTTAACAAGCTGATTATGTTTAGAGATGATGTTCTATTTGCGCTGCATGATTTTCCCTGCTTATTTAAGTGTTTCTGACAGCTAAAATGACTACGTTTTATATGCTTGCACCATCCGCTTGTCATTTTACACAAAGCCATAGACACCAACAGCTCTGATTTTGGTATTTTTCTTTTCACTATTTTAAAAGCTCGACGTCTGCCAGATTGTCAGTCCATGTAACAAATACAATACACCGTTCTGAAACTAAACTGAAGTGTTTTATCTTCTAGTTTGCCTTTTTTTAATGGCATTTGTATAGTGTCTGTAAATTTGGGATGGGGCGTGCTTAGCTCGGACCTATGGTTGGCTAAATCTGAAATCTCCAAGTACTTCATTCATTTTTACGGTAACAATTAAAGCCAAGAAGGTGGGTTGGTTTATATCTTAACTTTATCACTTAATGGTTGTGACCCGGGCCAGACTAGAGAAGAAATGCAATTCTGGCACTTTAAGACCGGCAGCCTCTTAAATTGTGCATATAGTCTGGATATACAGGTGCACGCTACACTTTAGCAGCTCATGGCCACATGTATCCAGCCAGCAGAACAGTGGCAGTACCATCACTGGCCACCAGCCCACCGGACACTTGCAGAGTTTGCCAGGTGGCCGGTGTGGACCTGGATGCTAACTTGTGTATTCAGTAAAATTTGAGTTCCCTGATCATTACAGGGCATCATTATTTGTTTTGTCTTTTTTTTTTGTACGGACTAATAAACAGGTTTGTACAAGTAAAACAGATAAACATATAATTTATTTAATAGTAGAGAACTCTGTGTGACATGAGGTGTGCTGACAAAGCTATAATAACATGTAAACTGTGCACAACATGAGTTTATACCGATTTGTAAAAAAAAAAAGAACAGAAAATAATAGGATTGGGAGAACTAGAAGAAATGGGGAAAAAAGAAAAAAAAACATCTCATTGTGTGTTAATTGGATTAAAAGCCAGTCTCCAGAATAAAAATGAGATGAGATTTCAGCAACATTGAAATTGCTATCTTAACAGAAATGGATTAATCTATGGGCTCTTGTCAGCTTGTTGACTAATAACCTATTGATCTACCCGTGATATACGCTTTAACTGTATGCAACTAGAAATGGCAGACCCACCTGACATTATCAAATCAAGTTAATGACGAACATCCCTTTTTCTGCTGTATAAGCTTTGGCCTTCTCTGTGGTAGTCAAATGGTTAAGCAAAAGGGCAAGATTTAAAGCCCTTAAGGTCAAAGGGCTTCAACCTACTACAAAGCAGGGCATTTAGTCAAGCTGTTTTCCCAAATATTTCAATTAAAAATCATGTTCATTTTGTTTTACATGGCTGCCCAATGTCTCTCTCTCTCTCTCTCTCTCTATATATATATAGCCTACTCAGTTTTTGAGTGGAACACTCTGCACATCTGCTTAGCTGTGTCCCTTTCTATTTGATACCGACAGCTAAAAGTAAAATTAAATCCTGAACTCTAACACTAGTGAAGAATGCATTGGCAGTGTTTGAATGTATAACCCAATACAGAAGGGGCTCTATGGGCTTCCCAACAGAGGAACCTATTGAAGAATCCATTTTAATGAATTTAAGTATTATTTAATTTCCGCACATATTGTGGTGTCGTTTGTAAATTTTGCGCAGCACTTTATTTTGGTGCTGCTTTAGGATTGCCACCTGTCTCGGTTTGGCCGGGACAATCCCAGAATGAGTAGTTTAGCCAAGAGCCCCAGACTTATCTCTTTGTGTCCCAGGAACAGGAAAATAACAGCACAGGCAAAGTTCAGTGGGGTCACATAACATCGGATTACGTGACCCTGTTGTAGTAGCTTGGCAGCTTGCTCTGTTCGAGTTGCATAAAAGAGAGGCTGAAGCTTTATGAAGGGTAAGTGTCTTATTGTCTGGGTATGTATCAATATAAGTGTCAGTGCGTGTTATGGTGTGAGTGTTTGTGTCTGTGTGTGAGTGTTTATATGTGTCCGTGAGTGTGTGTGTCTGCGTGAATATCAGTGTCTGGCTTTGTGTGTGACTGTCAGTGTCTGTGTGTTAGTGTGTGTGTTAATGTGAGTGTGTTGGTTTGTGAGTGTCAGTGTCTGGTTCTGCGTGTCTGTGTTAGTGTAAGTTGCAGGGTATGTGTTAGTGTCTGGGTATGAGTGTGTCATTGTCTATATTTGTGTGTGGGAAGGTATATCTCCCTGTCTCTCCTCTCATTTTTTGCTATCCTTTCTTTCTCTTTCCTTCCTTCTTCTCTTCTTTTAACTCATCCCACCCATCTATCCTTTTTATCTTATTTTCCCTTCTTCACTTTCCTCTTTCCTTTTTGTTTCCCTTCCCTCTCCTCTCAATCCTCCTTTCTCTTATCCCCTTGTCTCCTGTCCCTCTCATATTATTTCTCTGTTATCCCTTCTCCTTTTTATCCCCTATCCCTCTTTCTTCTCATATCTTTCATTTCTGTCTCCTTTCTCTCTGATGCACAAAATATGATTTTTTTTCCCTCTAAATTATAATACCACATCCTGAATCCTGCCACACCCCTTAACATGCCCACAGGAGCGACCGCTAAAAGTCTGTCAAAGAAATGGCTTGTTAACAGCTGGCAACCCTGTGCCGCCTGCTGGTAGATGAACAGCATGCTCCAAATGAGTGGTCAACTTAAAAATGCCCATTACTGACCACTTTGTGTTGGCTTTTGTCTCCATTATCCTGTTGTGTTGTAGCAATATGTAGGAATTGCAGAAGATGTAGCTTATACATTTTAGGCTTCTTCACCATGCCATCTGTCTTATATGTATCTATCTTATCTCTTTTGCATATCCACAGTAATATGAAAACACTGGATGGTATCCAGTTGTGCACATTTACACAATAAGAGCAAGTTTAATCCACTAACATTTAATTGTTCAGTGGAAACTTATTGATTTGGTCAAAGCTTGTGTTAATCCTACTATTAATTCTAAATCAGATGGTAGAATTGTGAATTTAGATTTGTCTGGTGCCTGCAGGCAAAACAAACTCTTGTTGACTTCATTGAATAACCATAATTTTACATTCAAACCTTTAGTAAAAGGCAAGACCATTGTAATCATGGGACATGAAAAGTCTGTGATAGAAATACTGAGACAATTACATTGTGAAAATAAGTGCTAAATATTCTTCTATGGCCTGCTGTTGACAATTAAAAGGGAAACTAAACCAATATTAGAGCATAAAAATCTCATATACATTTCATATATTTTCTCATATACATTTTTTATTATAAAGTTGAGATGCAGGCCACACTTCTTCAAGGGCAATATGGTGGCAAAAGGTGGTTGTTGAGCAACACTTATAACCCTTATATGACTGGTAAGCCTAATACATTTTGATAAAATGTGATTAAATAAAAAAAAACTCTTATCTGGTTATTTCTATACAGTTTTATAAAAATAGAAAAAACCTATAAGCTCACACTTATTTAAGGCTAGACTGACAAAGCCTAGGGCAGCTCCATTGCAGCTCCATTGCAGCTCCTATATGGCCTACTTGTGACACTCTGAACCATCATGTATGGTGGTTCTGCAATGGCTATGCCCCCTCCTGGATCTGGCAACATCCTTCTGCCCCACCACCACTAGCCACACCATTCAGCACAGGTGTCAATGGGTAAATTAGCAGGGGCAGATAATGTAAGCATTACTAATGTTTCTCAATGGAAGATTGGTAGACCCAGACTGCCAACAAAGTATTCCAAAGCACTGGTAGCGTCCTTAGTTACATATGCTTGACAAATCACATTTATTAGGAGAACTGATTGATGCTGATGTAGATGCTATCGTTTAGTCACAGTTTATAACGTATACGTCAATCAGTCACCCTCAGAACGGGAAATCTTTTTTTGTTTGCAATCCAATTTTATGAAAACAATACTAATACAAATACATTATTAACCAGAACGCTTAGTAATGTTATAGGGGTAATATTATCCGAGTTCTGAGATCAGTTATCAGAATCATCAGACCCTAGTGTTGCTGTGGTGTAATCATTAATTATACCGTAATTAAGACTGCAAAGTGTGCATATAGAGATAGATAAATAGATAGATAGACTTCAGAGTCAACATTTCAAGTGGAGTTTTATTGTTAATTTTTACACTAATTTCATAATATAACACAGTTGTGTGCTCAATGATTATTAAATATATTTATGTAAGCAAATGAATGTTTGTTTGTAATTGCATAGCTATTGACTGTTCAGAGAACATTGTTTCTACTTTAAATGCTGACCTGATTTACAAATCCTATTAGCAGTCAGAGTTCCCAAACCTGGGAGAGACTTCAAGTGGAAATGGCACCATAACCACCATAATACATACAGGAGCCTTGCAATGTAATAAAGCTGATTCTCAGAATTTAGTAGCAATGCTTTTGATGTTTGGATCAGGACAGAGGTAATTAGCTGTGAGAGTTCCTCTCTGATACTGTCCACTTGTCCACTTTCCATTCCATTTTTTCTTTCCATTGAGGGTTAGTTTTGTGACTAATACAGGTACGGCATAGGTAAGGTTGAATTGAGTTTATGCAGAAACAGAGTATTTCCTTTCAGAGACAAGAACCCAAGTACACATAGGGCCCAGTGTTGTGTTGTTGATGTTCATTTTCTTGCCAGTGTGTGATGTATATATCTGTGCACATGGCCAGCACTAAACAGACCCAGATGTATCAGGGACAGCTGAAAGACTGACATTCTCGTGCTTCAAGCATTGGATTTTTTCCTCCTCTGTTTCCTTGCTAATGTTTTCCCACAGACATATTGAGCAGTGCAGAGTAATCCCACAGGACCTGCAGATGGTATTGTCCTTGCATTGAAGAGTTATTAAATTCTTAAGGTCACCATAAAAGAAGATTTCCATTAAATCGAGTTAATAAAAACATCGAGCAAAGGTTTTGCAAGAGCACAGATGTCAGAGTCACGAGGGCTTCTGCATCCCTGGACAGCTTTGGGAAACAGAAAAGCCAGAAATAAACACAGTTTTAAAGCAACAGCTTCTCCAACCTGTACAGGGAAAGATGTCAACCAAGTGATTATTAATATTCCAAGCACTAGATATTGTGCTTTTTAATTTTGAAAACCGTTATAACTGTTATACATTATAGGAATGACTTTTCTTCTAAGGGTCGAATGAATTTGGCCATTGTAAAATAACACTCTCTTCTAGTGGTATATTTATAATTATTAAATGAATAATACCATCATATCAATTTTTTATAGAAGTATTAGTAGCAAATTAACGTCTCTTTGTTTGTTTGTTCATATTTTTTTTGAGGGGGGATTTGCAATTTTTCCGCAGTCTTCCGACGATGCCTTTGTGAGTTTTTTCCAACTTTGCACAATATGCTCAAGTTTATGACCTGGGAGTTACTCGAATAGCCACTTCAGCAATGTGGGAGCTGCAACAGGAGTCTCTGCAGCAACAGCACAGGCATTCATTGATTTTTCACCTACCTGTAGACCTGTAAGGACTTACCAGGAGCTGGAGCCCAGTTGCGGGAGATGGCCCTCACCCTTGCTCAGAGTGACAGGATGGAGAAATCACTTGAGCAGTGAGAGTGTGCACAGGGGCAAAACGGGTACGCGGTACAGACAGGGGATATCCAGTAGCAGAGTCAACGAAATGTAGAGGTCAGGGCCGGCAGACAGGGTTCATAAACGTGTATCAAAGCAGAGGTCAAAGTCCAGTAAATCAGGCATATAATTCTAGCACCTCCAGCAGCAAAAACACACAACCAGATACTGGGCTGGAGGTGAGGCTGATCTTTAATGCCTGTTGACAAGGCCAGTTGAGAGAGGCAGGGTTTAGTCCATAACAGAACTAAGTGATAACACATCAGTGAGTTCAAGTCCAGCCAGGCCACGTCTTGCGGTCTCGGACTCTGCATGATGCCTGACAAGATGAAAGGATCTTGCTAAGTGGCCCATGATGCCCACTGCTTGCAAAAGTGGGACAGTGGGGTAGCCAAGTAGTCAATAATCATCAAATAACATTTTCTTAACACACAGAAAATCAAATATATGTTTTCATGTAACCAAGCTTATATTGTCCAAGTTGTGGAAACAAAGTCCAACTGACTAATGTGTTGGCTGGCTGGCATGGGGAGATCACTATTATTACTATTACTACTAAATGCTCCTTTTTTTCTCATAGGGGACGCTGAAAGAGTTAAGGGGTTTTTGTCAGGACGACTTCAAACAAAAGTTGGAAAAAGCCAATAGTGACGCACACCAACTATTATTAACCAACTAGCTGCCATTGGTCCCTGCGACATATATTGCGACATGAAAGTGTTTAAATGTGGCACAGATCACACAGTATTCACCAGAGGCTGGAGCCAGTAATTAAATTACAGTTAAACACAGATGGTTATTTCACAGCAGGTACCCATCTCCGAGCAGCACATCCTGCCCTCTCCTGTTGCAATATGTTGCTTTGGTCCCTAGTGTGAATTTGACAGTTTGGTTGGAGAGGGGAGGATTTATCAATGTGCATCTCTGGATCTCTTTGTATAAAACAGACTGAACAAATCATCCCCTTTTAATCATGTTAGGGAGTTAGAAAAACCAGACAATGTTCCAACTAGCTTGTTCCAAATGTTTTTCTTTACGGACGGCCCTCTTGTGTATAGGGTAGTGTTAGGAACAGGTGCTGATTTAAGTATAGACAAGTGTTTTTAAAGGTTTTTCTTCCACACAAACCAGTACAGTAACATTACGTACACTCACAATCCTGAGATTGAATTCTGTTTATAGTACATTTTGCTATATTACAGCAAAATCCACTACAGCAAATGGAATAGTAAAGCACGTTGTTAAAAATGACTCCAGTTTAGCTTCACAACCATTGTTATAGCATAAGAACACTCCACAAAGATACCTCACACCCTTCTCTTTATTGGCTGGTGACCTAAAGTTTAAAGGAGCCCTAAAGAACAATACACTTGTTGCGAGCAAGGCTGGGGTAGCTGTTATTATTCAAGTAGTTTCATGAATGAACATGCTTTTTGTCCTAGTTATGGGCTATAATGGGACAGCATGACTACTGAATTAAAAAGGAAGGAGCATAAGTAGTTGAGGAAAGCAGTTAGGTGTCAAATGTGGTCAGTGGAACAAGCACCCTTCTTTCATTTATTTATGGTGCCGGTTATTTTCTTTGTACACGACCATCATGGCTGACAATGTTCAGAGATTAGCATCTCCTGGTTTTAATTACCTATAGACACCAAAGACTACTTTGGACCTTCATAAAGACTAGGCTGCACAACTCCATTCCTCAAGGGCCACAAACTGTCAGGGAAGTTTGTGTATCCTTGTCTAAATCCAAGTAGATGAATTAATTTTAAATGCAGGTGCTTGTGCTCAAACTGAAATATCCAAGAAAGGTTGCCTGATTGCAGTCCTTGAAGACTGAAGTTTTGCAGCTCTGTTATAGACCGTGGTGTCTATGCACAGATACTTTTACTAACCCTGCAAATGTCCCTCTGCATTTTGCACAATAACTTTAAACAAGTGGTAAGTATTGGAACTTGTCAATGATTTCTGTCTCAATAGATATTTAGTTTAGACATGTTAGGTCTGATATGTTGTACATTTTGGGACTGCAAATGATGAAGTGTAGTAGGAGACAAAAAATCTAGACACATGATTTGTCTTTCTTAGGAAAAATCTGGTCCTGATTCAGTAAGACTAAAGGTGATTCTGGTTAGATTAGTTTTATTTCCTTGGTTACTTTTTAAAGTCGTTCATTTTTCACACCAGTTTCCCTGAGTTGTGCTAAATGCTTAGCGAAGTTCAAGCAAATTTGTAAGCCTGGTTAGCTTTCCAATTTATACTGTCTGATGTTGGCTCTTCATAGTATATCTGTAATATCAACAAAGAATTACATATCCCACATGTACAGTATGTGTCCCGTTTACAGAATTCATCAGCTTTTTTAATTTAATTCTTATTGAGTTGTTTTAAGGTAGCAAGTAGCATTTTTGTAAGAGCTATCAAAATGTTTGAGGCAGTTGGTTTAGATACAGGGAATCCAAAACAATGTCAGCCATTCAACCTGCACTTCCCCGCATTAAGGTAATTTGTCTTTAGTCTTTTTTTTTCTTTGTGGTTATAACATGCTCATTTGTGCGTTAAGCTGCGGCTTTTCATTTTTCTTCTTTTTGGAATGTTGTCAACCAACTGTCCCTGACCTGATAGAAGGTGACAATTCCATTTTACGATTCAGCATTCCTCTGGTAGCGTAGTATAGAACGAAACCATTCGATCTGCATACATATTAATGGCTCATTTGTACCAAGCCTTAATGTCTCTTCCGTTCAGCAAAGAGTTAATCTCTTGTCTGTGAATTTCTGTCACATATTTAATGGACAATAAAATTGTTCCTACCTATTTAGTGCCGTAGACTAAGCTGACCAGTTCTGTCAGAGAAAGGTGTATGGGGTTATGAGATGAGGAACATTTCTTATAATTATTTAGCAGCTAATGGATTGGAACTCAGAAAAAATGCATCAATAGAATGTCTGCAAAAGGAATCCATTCATGTTTGCCCATAATAAGCATACAGAGTATGAGTAGACCATACCAAAGATACATCCTAGGGTTGTTTCTTAAAATATAATTATAAGCTTTACAATTACACATTACACCAACCCTACTTTACACATTGTGTTTACTTGGAGAAGGCTTATAAAGAGCATAATGTACCTCAAACTGGCTGGCAAAAAAGAAGTCTGGACAAAAGCAGGGTAGGAGCAGGCTATAGAAAAAATATTCCTGGTCAGAGGCTTGGCGCTGAGAAAGGCAGCAGACCTTCACAAACCTTGCCATGGACACTTTGCCTATCCCTTTTCTGATTTCAGATTTGAGGTAGAAGCCTTTTCCAGCTGCCATCCTGGTAGAGGCACAAAATATAAGCTAAACAGAGAGGGATGTCTGCTCATTGAAGGCACAAACTGCATTCATACCCTTTTCCCAAGGATTACCATCTTCCCCCAACTGGGACCCTGATGATAGTGCTGATCCTTTCCTCCAGTTTTCCAGGTCACTTTGACTGCCCACATCACTGTGTAAGGGACAGTTCAGATGCAGATGGGACATCTGAACTGTCCCTATCATAGTGTTGTGGAACATAGACTCCATAAATTAAGGACTGGCCAACGATTCTCAGGACTGGTGGCAACACACATTCCCCCCCTGACATCTGCCTTTTCTAGTAACTCAGAATGTTTGCTGGGATTATGTGAATCATACTGTCCTGCAGCCCTAAATGTATCAACAATGTAGCACTGTCATCATATATTTTTCAGGTCCTGTATTAACTCCAGGGTCAGGTCCCAATATAGCTATAGCCCATCACCCAATCACCCAAGATTCCCTCCATTACAAAACCAGCCAAATTTGCCACCACACCCCATATGTTAAAGAAGTACTGCTCCCTTTCACCATTGATAGTTAAGGAAAGGATGGGCAGGGGTTACAGCAGTTTGAATCTGTGGTGTCCCCAGGACCACAAACCTCTATACTGGCTGTGACCACCTGATGGCAGCCCTACATAATGTGTATATAGACAGCAATAAATTGCTTTAGAAATTAAAGAGAAATGTTTAAGTAATTGATCAAAGTACAGAATGGAAGTTTGTTTAAAAGCAGGAGATATGTGTTATAATCTGAAACTAGAGGGTGAAAGGCCTGGCTATAGTGTAAGGAAAATAAATGGAATAGCCTCCTAGCAGAAGTAGTGGCTAATACAGTGTGAGAATTGAAACATGTACATGATAAGCATGTGGCTATCCTCAATCTAAGACAAGACCAATGACTGATTAAGGCTTAAGTCTTTATATCAGGAAAAATAGGCAGCCTAGATGGGCAGAACAGTTCACCTGCCATCAAATTCTATGTTTCTTAATTATGTAAGGAAATTATATCCTTCTTCTTCAAAATTGAAGAAGGGGCTGAATATTTAATAATAGTTACTATGGTGTACTATTCACAACTTGTACTGAAAGAGTGTGTATTTGTATGCTAATAGCAACTAGGTACTGCTAGGGACTGAGGTCTCCCCAGCACTCCTAAGAAAGCTCTAGGTACACACTTTGCACACTCATTGTAATTGCTTTCTAGTTCTGACACACCACCCCTAACTACCCAGGAACCCTAATGAAATGACTCTAGGTAGCAAAAGTAAATTGTTGAAGAAATATTGAAAAGAAGATGAGATGTTGTAGCCTATTTTCTTCATGGTTGTGTAAAATAAATATAAATATTTATTATGGATGTTTCATAAAATCAATTTTAAATAATGGCTCATAAATCAGAATACAGAATTAAAATACGTAACACCCCCATTAGATTTCTAGTAGTATAGTTGCTTTAAGAGTAAAATTCTCCATTGAGCTTACTGTCTGAATGGCTACTATGACTGTGAATTAAAATAATAATGATATAAAATTGTGTCCTGCAATCACTTACCTTGGTTGGCAATCTAACCCTATACTCAAGTAAAGTAATGGGTAGAATGTTCTCATAAATTTTGAAATTATGCAGCAAACATATTTTGATGTTGTTGCTGTGGCTTCCTGTAAGCTGTATTTATGAATTCTCACCGCTACCGCGGTTAATTAAGTTGTAAAACTGCACAGTGCGCATAGCTCCCAAAGGTGGAATTATATGCAGACAAATTCTGACTGACAATATTGTCAGCAGACCAAGGGAGATATATTGCATTCATTTTGACGAAAAAAAAGAAAACCAAGAATTCCCTTTGCTCGGCTTGAATGTGCCTGCCATCCCTGATGAATCTGCTGGAGCGTTGATCTGACAAACCATTTCCAGGGATCAAGAACATTTGAGAGGCGCCAGAAAAGTTGATGGGTGAAGGAGACACCTGCATTTTGTTGTTTCCCAAACAGTATTCTGATTTTCCTTTTGTAGAATAGAAAACAGTATTTAGCATCACGTTGTGTTATTTGTTTGGCACCAACACATTCCATATGTCTGCTCCGAGTATTAGCACATCAGTGTGCCAGAAGGAAGCTGGGTACCAGTTTGAGAACCAGAAAATTAAGGTAACCTAATAAATTAAATAATGTACCAAGATTATCTGGTTTTCACTCAAAAGAGAATACTTTCTAATTTCTATTTATTCTATTACGCCTATTAACATACCTTCCTCTTCTACTAAAGAAACTGGACACATTATTCATCCTGGAATTGCAGCTCCCTTTCAATACATTTCCAAACATCTGTTATCTGTTATAGTGTATATACAGAATACATACAGTGTATATACAGTTACATGCATAGGTAAGTGTCTTCTCCTATCCATAACAAGTTATGCTGTACCGTAAACATAAGTAAATTACCTTAGATATAATACTTTAGGTATGTAGTGTACCGGGTCCGGTACCGGGAAGCACCCAGTGGGGTCACGTTACCCTGCAGTAGTAGAGACCCTGGCGTAAAGGCGGCACCCATGCACCAGCTCCAATCCCCAGCCCAACATACTGCTGGGCTGGCGCTGCAGGCCGTGCTTTCTCAGACTCATGGCCAAAATGCTGAGTTTGAGCTCCAAAATGTGATGACTTTTCCCAGACCGTATGTAATATAGACACTGACTCTAACATTATATTCACTGTATACAAATACACACTAACACTATATATATGTAAATATATATATATATACCTAACAAATTTCAAAATGAGGGACACTTTTTTTAATCCCATTTAATTGCATTTTACAATGCCATGCTTGCATCACTACTTAAAACATGCTACATTTTTGTCAGCACAGTCATGCATTCTAAAAATAAAGAACACATCAAATTCCCATGAGGCTCAGCCAGACATACTACTTCCAGCGTCATGGGAAGTGCAGTTCACAGTAGATGTTAGCTGTGAATTACAATTCCTATGATGCTCAGCCAGCCAGGTCTCCACATGACTAGGCATCGATCGTGGGAGTTTAAATTCATAACTAACACACACACATACACATACACTGCCCTTACACACACCTGCTCATAAACACACATACAAACATATACTGCACTTACACACAACTGCCTTTTCACACACCTGCTCATAAACACACATACAAACATATACTGCCCTTACACACAACTGCCTTTACACACACACATACACGTGCACTGTGCTTACACACACATATACACATACACTACCCTTATACACAGCTTTCAAATACCTATACTGCTCTTACACAGACCTGTCCATACACATTCATATACACTGCCATTACACCCCTTGTCCTAGTTTTGGAGATACTATGTCTACTTGTCTACCCATCACAATTTGGCCCTTGTCAAGTAAAAGTATGGTGGATATATATATATATATTTATATATATATATATATATATATATATTGGTTCATTTTTAAATAATTGTTATATTGTACTGTTATACTGTAATATCTAGAAAAATGCAAGATGTTTACGCAAATAATTAGCTTTGTATGTTTGTATATATATATATATATATATATATATATATTATATATATATATTATACTATTATTTTATGCTTTCTATTTTATAAAAAGTTTGTCTATAAATAATATCCTTTCTTCTGGGTATGGAAGGTACATTTTCTGCTTTCCATCCAGACTCCGCTGAGCTGTCGATGGCGCTTGTCATATTTATGACAGGTTTGGGAATAGAGAGAGAGCAGAAATTCTAATTGAAGGATGATCATTCTCTCACAGATACACAGTTGGATTTCTGTGAAGTTATTGCAGAACCCGAGGGTTCACTACCAGTCA
Organism: Spea multiplicata; assembly: GCA_009364415.1. NCBI lineage: Eukaryota > Metazoa > Chordata > Amphibia > Anura > Pelobatidae > Spea > Spea multiplicata. The sequence goes on along the minus strand of VKOC01046703.1, from coordinate 105,246 downwards.
GATCTCTATAAATACTTCAAACTTCTTTACGTTCTTGTGATAAATGCTCATGGGTAGTGAGAGTTGTGGAGTCAGCTTACGAGTCAGAGGGGAAGTGAAGGTGTGACTTGTGTTCAATTCATTAAGGTCCAAGGTTTGAAAACAAGCAGAGTTTGCCCATTGGTAACCAAGTAATGGAAGAATGGAGAAAGTGGTACACAGATATAGAGTGATGTAATTAGGAATAAAGTCAATTTTGGAGCCATTCATGCAGTCACAACAGGAATTACCAAGGGATTCTTTAGGGGCTCCTGAAAAGTCATTAACCTGGAATATGCTTTTGTATTTGTCTCATTAATATAACATGCCCAAACATCAAAGAGGTTCTATAACCTAGAAAAAATGGAAAATGTGACTAAGTAAATCTATAAGTAGATGGCAGTAATTAAGATACTTGCAATAGATGCCTTAGACACTCTGGGCACTTCTCTAATGCACCTTGCATTTGTCAAGTATAGCACAGTGTGCTACCCATCAGAAAAGCTGATGTCGTTTACATGCATTATCCCCTGGATGAGATAATAAAAACTGGATTTTCATTTGATTAACAATTCAAATCAACAATTAGAACACTTAAATGTATTTCTTTGCCTGCTTCTCCTTCTCCTAGCATTTATCTTCAGCCATTTCATTGTTCAGTTGCTTTATTTTTTTTAGCTAATAATGTTATTATTTAATTAAAACACTGCCACTGTTAATCAGGAACAAATGTCCAATGTGAACTGTAAACCTAATCATCTCTATCCGTTCTTGTTATCTATATTGTGTTCAATTGATTGACTATGTAGATTGTCCTAAATAAATTATACCTACGGTAACCTTCTGCAATGCTATAAAATTGGTCCATTATTCCATAACGTATGAAATATTGATTATTTGCTAAACCTCTCTAAATGGGAAGTTGCACAAAAACGAAACAATTATAAAGTTCAAGCAACCTGCAAATACAAAACCGAGCCGTGTTCATTTCTGCTAGTATTTTACTGCGTCTTTACCTCTCTGTGTCTCCTGACTGTCGCACACAATCTCTTAGTATTTAAGACATAAAATAATTTTATCCACCCTGAACAGAATTATAAATGCAAGAGGCAGATCACAATATATCCTCCTGTATTATTTTTTGTAGCTTTCTTGTAGCTATTGCAAAAGTTGATGATATGAAGTCTGAAAAAAATGACTAGTTAACTAAAATCTTCAAATCAGAAGACTCACTGAAGATCAAAAAGCCCAATCTGTTGACGGCTTTGTTAATTGTTTATAATTTTGCTTAAAGCTGCGAAGGTGACAGTTCTCATTTAAATGCATATGTTCATCTCAATAAAGATCTACATAGACAATAGACAATTCTACATATACCGGTATATACCTTAAACATAGTAACTGTATATTTACTGTATATACACATAAATTGTGACAATACAATTACCTATAATCGTGTAAGAATTAATACGCAATGTACACTTCATTGCATATATGCGAGGAAACTATTTGGTACACATTTATGGCTGAAACAAAAGCAATTTTTAATCGGCCGCAGCAGCCTCCGTTTATCATTTTGTGCACGGTGCTGCGTGTAAATCACATATTCAGTTCAGGTTTTATTTGGTAAATATCCATTTCCTTTTTGAAAGGTCCCCTGGGCCAGAATCAGACAGCCCTCTTGAACTAGGAAAAAAAGAAGATGTTAGCACGGAATATAGGATTTAAATCTAGTAAAAACAACCCTTTCCGCCTCCTGCCCTTCACAGCGCAACTAGATACACACCGTGGAACAAATTAGTACAATCATGAAACAAAGGGCCGTTTTACAGGAAAAGTCTTCCCTTACACAGTGTCATTTTAGACAGTTTGTGGTCGCTAATTTTAACAATATTCATACATTAATTAGGGTTTTCTTTAGTGGGAATCATCCTGGACTGGGGATGAAGAGCCCACACACTGCAAGACCTGACAATAAAGGTAAGTATGTGGTGCTATCAGCCAGTAGAGCCCTGGTGGGAATATTGTTCATGCTTGGGAGTTAAAGCAGTGTGCACTATGATTGAACCTTCATTGTATGCCCTTGGCGTTACCAAGAATTCACACCAAGGCTCTGCTGTATAATGCGGTGTATGGAAGGAGAAGGGCTGTGCAGTTGGCAGAGGGGCTTAAAAATTGTGTTGTGTGCGAAATGTCGAAAGTCCACTGCATAGTGGGAGGAGAGGAGGCTGATGGCTCTGTGTAGTGGAGGGAAAGAAAGAATGAAAAGAAAGAAATAAGGAAAGACAAAATAAATGCACATAATGACAGACAAACACCCTAGTATCACACAGTGTCAATTAAGGAAATTAATACATGCCAAATAGTCCTCAGTTTGAGTTTTTTTCTAAATGATTCTATAGGGAGAAAGCTGAGGATTATATGGAACCCTGGTTGAGAGCCATAGGGTAACAAAGCTCTTGCAAACATTAATGCTATTCTTTCGTTGTGTTCTGTTATTTCCATTTGTAGTGAGATGTGCATGATTGGAATAATTGTGTTTCTTTTACAAGTACATATACATTCCTTATCTAGGGTGGTATATATTAATAGGAATACTTACTTTAATGCAGCTATTTTACCAGGAACCTGCCTTCATGTACATTTCAGCCCTCTGCTACCTGCTTCCTTGACTATAAGTCATCTATGTTATTCTGCTGCCTGAGGCAAAGAAAAAATAACAACCCCATAACACTCACAAATTTATCTTCCAGAAAACATCATAAATATACTATTATTAGCATTCCATGGAATATATAGTATGAGGACCAATTATTGCAGGTAGATGAATCTTTTGCCAGATCTAGGAACTTTAGTCCATTTTTATTCTCTCATACCTATTTCCAGCAGTGAAACCAATAGAGCAGTATTGTTCATTCATTATGAATGGTTACATACTACTGAGTAGCATATCCTGGAGAATAAGGCAATATTGATTTTATAATGCCATAGGACCTCATTTAGAGTAGGCATTTTGCCAGTTTTGGCACATGTTGCTATGAGTGTAATTGCACAGATATGAGGCAATACCCCATCTCAGAATGCAAGTTGGAGATGAGCTGGCTCCAGTTCCAAATCCATAATTAGGCCTTACTTCTGGCTCATGTACTCAGACCCTTGTTTTCACCGGCCATGTTGTGCATAGGAAAATGGTAATGAGTTCATATTTGGTTTACTTTGGAATAGTCAGTGGTGTATTCTGGCCTATGCCAACTAGCCTTAAAGTGGCAGCCTATTTTCTATTAGATTAGAGTAGATTATGGGGCAAATTTCTAGAATTATAGCAGTGGGCCATTAAATGTTATGGAGATTCCCCTTCACGGAAAAAAAAGGTGCATGGAAAACAGCTTTGCAGTACTGAAGAACACAAGAATGTGTTAACGTTAGGTATACTATGTACATCCATAAACAGCGCAGTTATTAATTTGCACAGAGTGAAGCTGGAAAGGAATTGAATCAATGTTCTAATTACCGGGCTCTGATACATTCATTCTGTGTGTCTGGTAACATCACAGTGATAATTACTGAGATTTGGCATAGAGCAGAGTATAAACACAGCCAATAAATTCCAGCCCGGGCAGCGATCTGACAGGACAGCTGACAGCTTCCATTTACTGGCTGCCATTGTAGTCGGTACGAACGAGGTGTTAAGGTGAGGGGTCAGGGGCAGCTCAATACCTGCCCGCTATGTGTTATACCAATTACCTGTCGAAGAGCATGAGGCTGACAGCTCTTAACAACAGCACCATCTTCTGGCTGCCAATGTGACATATACTATAAAACTATAAAGGTAAAATGGTTTGTCATTCCTGTAGAGCAGGGAGCCTGAAACATATAACACAGAAAGCTTTACATTAAAAATGTCTATTTAATCTACAATGTTAATGAAAGATCCAGCTGCAGTGTATGACCTAATCACAATAATAATCAGAAGCTAGGAAAGGTAATGCATTTAAAAAATATATCTTTAGTGTTGGAATAAAATGCCTAATAACGTGTAATATCTAGAACGCAAAACACAAGGGAATGACGGATGTCTGAATTGTTAATTTTTGGCTCTTAAGAGCTTGCTAGCCTAGACCACTAGTATATGATAACACAAAAATGTGCAAATGAGTCCGAAATGTTTTGAACACATTTTTCGGTTCCTTTTTGCCCTTTCGTTTTCGGACAACGAATTTCTGCCAAAATGGCGGAGCTTCCAGAGATGCCCTCTTTCTGAAGAAGGGAGAAGAACAAGATAGTGAACAAGAAGATGCGACACATGGGAGGGGCGCTGTGACACATGGAAGTGGAGATTGTTGGCAAAAGGTATGAGGACATTCAGAAAGTAAATCTGAAAGCACAACTCTAATAGATATCAATTTGGATTTTTTCTTTACAGCAGATCGATATAAGTCATTATGAGGACGTGTATAGTGATTTCTTGTTTGATTGAGACCACTGCAGTGTTTTGATGCCAGTATCAAAACATTCCTTAGTTAATCAGGTAACTTCCAATTTTATGAGCACTTGCTATATATACAGTATCTCACAAAAGTGAGTACACCCTCACATTTGTGTAAATATATTATTATATCCTGTCATGTGACAACACTGAAGAAATGACACTCTGCTACAATGTAAAGCAGTGTGTTAAATTTGTTGTTATCGCTCTTACACACTCTCATACTGGTCACTGGAAGTTCAACATGGCACCTCATGTCAAAGGACTCTCTGAGGATCTGAAAAAAAGACTTGTTGCTCTACATAAAGATGGCCTAGGCTATAAGAAGATTGCCAAGTCCCTGAAACTGAGCTGCAGCACGGTGGGCAAGACCATTCAGCGGTTTCACAGGACAGGTTCCACTCAGAACAGGCCTCGCCATGGTCGACCAAAGAAGCTGAGTGCACGTGCTCAGCATCATATCCAGAGGTTGTCTATGGGAAATAAATGTATGATCGAAGGGGTGCGGGGGTCAGCCTGTCATTGCTCAAACCATATGCCGCACACTGCATCAAATTGGTCTGCTTGGCTGTTGTCCCAGAAAGAAGCCTCTTCTAAAAATGATGCACAAGAAATCTTGCAAACAGTTTGCTGAAGACAAGCAGAATAAGGACATGGATTACTGGAACCATGTCCTGTGGACCGATGAGACCAAGATAAACTTATTTGGTTCAGATGGTGGCAAACGTGTGTGATGGCAACCAGGTGAGGAGTACAAAGACAAGTGTGTCTTGCCTACAGTCAAGCATGGTGGTGGGAGTGTCATGTCTGGTCCTCCATGAGTGCTGCCGGCACTGGGGAGCTACAGTTCATTAAGGGAACCATGAATGCCAACATGCACTGTGACATGTATCCTGAAGCAGAGCATGTTCCCCTCCCTTCATTTTCACCGTGGAGTCAATTGAAGTAATTTAATTTGACCTTGCTGCGTTCCTGTCCCAGTGGCACGATCCAAACAAACCAAGTTTTTTTTGTTCTTGGCAAGAGATTGTCCATTTCCAATGTTTTTTTGCAAGAAAGCCTGCGCTCCTAACATATTGTCTTTGTTAGCAAGAGTTGGCACAAGAATCCAAAGAGAGCAACTAGGGGCTTAGGTGGAAAATTGATCTAGAGCATGCCAACAGCAGCCTAAACACCTCATCACATGTTACTAATACACCCATTTAGTGTTATATCCACTTTCGGACTCTTGCTAGGGATCAAGGGTATATCAATTTCCAGGCTGGCTAAGAACTGATCCTTGATTAGCTGTATGTGTTGAAAATGATTACATGACATTGTGACCTTTGCATCACACCTACCCACTTTAATCAGCATCCCTACAAACAGTCATGATCCTGACACTCTGACTGGTGAAAGGAGATAATATACACCATATTATGTCTATACTCCTAATGATTAAGGTTAGGTGTTTCAGGCACACACATTGTCAACAGGTGTATAAAATCAAGGCAAATATCACCATAGCCAAATTTTGGCAGCAAGCAGTGGCGGAACTACCTGGGTCGCAGGGGTCGCGCCTGCGACCGGGCCCTGGAGTTCTGCCAATCAGGAGGGCCCAAGGGATGCTGAGCGGTTGCTGAAAACGACCGCTCGACACCTCTTGGGCCCCCCCTGACTGACAGAACTCCAGGACTCCTCTGCTCCCCGCCGCCTGCCTCAGCGCTGCCCAGTCTGCAGTTTTGGGAGCGTGAGGCGTCAGTCTTGGGTGCCGGCGCTCGGCAGTGAAGCCGTCCGCCGCGAGACAGAGGCCTTGCGCCCCCACCACAGGAGTGGACGGTAAGTGACCTACAAAGAGGGGTAGGGAGGGAGTGGGTAGATCGTGAGAAGGGGGGGAGGGTAGATCATGAGAATGGAGGGTTAGGGAGGGAGAGGGTAGATCGTGAGAATGGGGGGTAGGGGGGGAGAGGGTAGATAGTGAGAATGGGTGGTAGGGAGGGAGAGGGTAGATAGTGAGAAGGGGGTAGATGGGTTGGGGGGCCCTTAACAGATTCTCGCACCGGGGCCCTGAGGTTTCTAGTTACGCCCCTGGCAGCAAGCTGGGTCATACTGAACAGCTCAGTGACATTAAACATGATGCTATCATTGCCACCAGTAAGTTTGTGAAATTTCTGCCCCATTAGATCTGCCCTACTGTAAGTGATTTTATTGTAAAGTCAATCGTAGGAGTAACCGTTCTCTGTATCATAATCTGGTATAGAAAAGTGGATACTATAATAGCTGTGGGGGAGGGGGTACAACTTTTAACGCCATAGTTTTTTAATGGAATGTCCAACAATATAAATGTAGGTGTGATGGCCATTGTATATTATTGTTGCAGTTTGCTTAATTAGATTTTTATTATTTTGATCAGGAGATTTGTCAGTTGATCACAAAACTCAAGAGGTTATTTTTTTAATTTATTTTTTTGAGAAGTAATAGATAAATAGCAAGGAAACAAAGCTCTAATTCAAAGGCATCTTCCCATCACAATCACAATCTGATATCTATTAAATTGTGAATTGCCAAGAAGTCATCCAGAAGATGTCCCTGTGTCAGATACTTTTGCTCTTCATTCACAGACATGACCTTCGAGACAAAGCATCCTGAGGGTGGGGGAACTAATTTATGGTGCAGCTGAAATTAGACATTTTTCAGCATCTCTTTGATTTCATTACGTCTCTATCAATGGATATTAAGATTGATCTGTTTGTAGCTGCAAGTAACATAATATCAGAGTTAGGAGATTAAAATTGCTTTTTAGATCAGGTCAAGGGAAAAAGCAGGCTATTTTGTCCCGCTGGGAACTGAATACAGCAGGCCTACAATATTAGTGACATTAAAAGGAGGATTTTCAATCCGTTACTATGTGAAATTAACCAGGGATTTCATATTACAAGCATCAATGATAGGTAACAAAGATATGAAGAGATATACATCTAATAATTGTATTAAAACTTGATTTTATATGGACAAAATATGGGACATAAAGTAAAAATGACAATAGCAAATATTTTAAATAGATTTTAATAGATTTTACTAAGCCATTCCATTCTTGGGTGATGGGTGTTTTAACCCTATAGTAGTTTATTTAAATGTTAGAAGCAAGAGTCATGCAAAAAAAGAAACCAAAGCTTGATTCTGCTTTAATTCTTCCACAGCAAATGATACCTACAGTCAATTCACTTCTGGATACTCAAGAAACAAAATGGTTTAGGTAGTAAACAGCAGGATTTAAGATAGTTAATGTACATCAGTCACTAGATCAGTGTGGTGCTGTCGGTCAGATAAGAGGAAAAGTGACATTGTAGTAAGTGTGACATTGTCACTTGCAGGCTGTGCTATAGTAGGAACCCTTTTCTCAATGTCATTCATTCGCTGATGTTTTTCCTGCTCCCTGCTCATTTTCTTGTCTGTCTAGAAAGTGCTTTGATCATCTCTGCCACTTGAAATATATGATTCGGACGGCAGAAATGAGATGAAATCCTGGCATAACACAGAGTGGGGAAAAAAGCAATTACGAAAGGCTTGGACTATATGTTACTATCATGGCCAAATGACAAGACACATGTAGTAATATTCAAGCAAATGCTAATGTGAAAGTCTTGCTACACTCGTCAGTGTTAGCGCTGTATAAGGTCATTCATATAATTGATATACATAATATAATTTACTTTATTTCCTCATAAAGAAAAATGCTAGAGAAATACCACAGATAATGAAAAATATGTAATTTTGCAGGTTTGCTGTTCTAAACATCTCATATTAATGAATGCAGCAAAGAGAACTTCCATAATTCTTGATATTAATACAGAATTTCCTTCAGCAGCAAAAAAAAAGCATATTAAAATATCGGCTTTATGGCCACAAAAGAGGTGCATATAGCAGAGCCTCTCAAGGATCTTAGTCTAAGTACCAGTCAAAGAAAAGTTGGCATTCTAGTCCTGTCTCTCTTCTTGATGACATTGAGCTAGACCTGGTTTCAGCTCATGCCTGTTTGCCCCAGTTAAGAAAAGGAAGAAGGAAAATCTTGCCTACCTGGCATATTTGCAAAGGTATTTAACCTCAAACCATTTGAAATGTTATTATTTTCACTTCATCATAGTGGAGTACTGGCACCTTCTGGCCTTTGGGGAAAGTAAAAACCCCTCCCCCAGTAACTAACACACACTTACACATACTAATATCCTAACTTCTAATTTTTCTAGTTACTATTAGTTGACTATTGTAAAAATTTTTGCAACATACATTAAATAAAAAAAAAGCAAACCATTTGCTGAAAGTTCACTTTTTTATTGTCTTGGTTGTTTTTTTAGCTGTCTGTCTTTGTTTGTCCTCATGACTCCTGGAAAATCAAACCGTGCCCCTGAATCTTTATAATCTAAATGTCAGACATTACTCCGAAGCCATATCATAATCAAATAAAGGGTTTAAGGGATCATTCTTCAGAGACCTTTTTCTAATTATATTTTATCCAAATGAGTACTTTGTGTTCATAGGATAAAGTTCTGCCTAGTAAATAAAGCCACCAATTTTTTTCTTGTAAAAAACACCTACCTGTACAGTAGTTTTCTGTGAGATAAAATTAACATGGTATATAGAACCAAATTCTATTTTCTTGACAGCTTCACAACAAAGAACATCAGCGTGAACAATATTGCACTAAATTGTATGTCAATAGTTTTGGTGTCGTACATTATACAATCAGTATAGACTCATACTATAACTTTCTCCAAAATCTGTTAGCGTGTCTATGAATCAATGGCAGAAGAAGCAAAGAGAGCTGGTCACTGGTGGCCCAAGTCTCTCTGTTTTCTTTCTTTAAATCACCAAGAGGAAGTTATGATGTCATGAATATAAGCATTGCCCTGGGGGACTCTGCGGATGGTTATGTGGACACAGACAAACCCGGCCATGTTAACATCCTATGAGCATGCCTGGAAACTCTCTGAGTTTGACTTGGAGTCTTCTGACCCTTTAAGCCCTCTTTCCATGGCTTTCTGAGTCAGTTTCCCTTGGTTAGGAAGTAACATTTGGCCTCATTGACACCCTAGAACCCAACTAATGGTTATTAAAGACTGTCTGATGCTAGCCTTGCCTTGCACAAAGCCACTCCCCAGAAAAAAAGGAAGAGCTCTGGGTAGCCTAGACTGTGAAGGTCCTATATATGCATTTAAGGATTTGGAGCTGTCCTCCACTAAATAATACAACATCCTGAGTTAGTCATACCTGCCACAACTATTGTGGTGACAGGCACCACAGCCAGGGCCGGCCCTACAATGGAGCCGACTGGGGCAACTTTGCCGCCCCAAGCGTTTTTTTTTTTTTTTTAAGCGGAGGAGAGAAAGGGGAGCCGAGTGGTTTTCGCTTACCCGCTCGCGCCCCTCTCTCTCCTCTGCGAGCCCTCTAGCTCGGTGCTGGCTTGTAATGCTGAGCGCCGGAAGTGACGTCAATTTCCGGCGCTCAGCATTACAAGCCGGCACCGTGGCAGAGCAGGGAGACTCGCCGCAGGACTGTTTAAAGGTAAGTACCAGGGGGGGAGATAATGGCGTCCGCGAAGTTAAAAATGACGCCTCCCCCGGAATTTTAAACTTCACCCCAGGTGGCATTAAGTCTTGGGCCGGCCCTGACCACAGCAAAGAAAAACTATGTAGGACGCAAAATTTGTGATGATACATCAGGTCCTGTAGCTTCATTTTGTCTTTGCCATGGACCATTTTCTTTCCTACTCTAATTTAATCATAAATTATGTATTGGAACTAGACTTAGCAATAGGTTTAATAATTGTTGGATGAGATGGAGAGGGATGAGGGGGATAATGATAGAGGATGGAAATTATGGTGGGCAGGAATAAGATGATGATAATGATGGTGGTGGAGGAAGATAATGAATATGGTGGTAGGGGGAAATGACATATGATTTGTGTGTGTGTGAAACATACAACATTCCTTCCCAGTACTCCCAAACCATCATCATAATCAAGCCATCTGAATCATCAACAGCTTCAACACATCATCGGAACAGATCAACTCATCCCCATCCAAGCAGTCCTCTCCTATTGTCTCACTTCCCCCTCAACCACCGACTAGGTTGTGAGCTCGCAAGAGCAGGGCCCTCTTCTCCTTTGCACCAGTTTTTAACTGTATGTGTTATGTTATGTGTTTCTAAATTGTTCTTCTGACTGTAACAGAATCTGCCGGTGCTTTATAAATAAATGTAATGTCATGGAATGTGGAATGGTTCTCTGCATGTCTAAATATTGGACTATTGGCCATTCCCAGCATCTGCCATTAGAGAGGCAGTGGCCAGAAGATACAGATATATATTTTTACTTATTGGTTTTGAAGTCCAGGCCATCTCCTCCCTGTCTTAATAGACATTTTAGTTTTCCACTGACTTCATCTTACTCTAAACCCCAAAACACGTGGAAAATTCGAAACTCTTTTTAATTTGTTGTCCCTCCCAAAAATAGGAGAATGAATGACCGGTATTAGCTTGGGATGGTAATGAAGTGAAAATCTAATCAAGGGTCCTATTTTCCTTTCATGGTCTTTCACTTCCTTTGTTTTTCCCATAGACATTCCCACTGAAACATATTTTCATAAAAACTGCTACCAAAAAAAGAGTAATAGAACCTGTATTGATAAGTGTGAGCTCCCGCTGGTAAGAGCTATAATCTATAATCCATCCTGTACCCCATGAATGTACCTTCATCCTCTGCCACATAATTATGCTCTCAGGATCATTAAAATGACCTATTAAGGATGGCAATGTCATAGTGAATTTATATCCATATGATAAATGACAGCAAAAAAACTGGGAAGAAATAGGTGATTACAGGACCTGCTTACTAAATTCCACTCCTGCTGCATGTCTCAAGCAAAAAAATGTGCTACTATTTTTAGCCAGCAAATGTATGTCTGACTGGAATGGTGACACTATTAAGAATTTATATACATCATTGGAGTAGGTTGCATTGGTTATGACAGAAAACGAAACAGTGTGATGCAATTCAACTTACAAATGATGTGGAATTAACAGTAATGGGTAGAGCCATCTTTTGGCAGACAGTCAGGGCCACCTTTAACTTTTAATTGGACCCCGAGCAAGAATTTGCTCCCCCCCCCTGGCTCCATAGCATATAACCACACTCTCACTCCTCTACAAAACAAAAGTACTTGCTGCATTGGAGGAGACTAAGACCTGTAACAGGGGTTGTGACCCCTCAAACGGGGTTGTTGTAGGCTCAAGGGGCAGCTTCCATGGACCCCCAGGAATGATGGGTACCAGGGCAGCTGTCTGTATTGCCTTGCATTAAAGCTCACAGAGAATCCCATAGGGGTACCAGGAACATGAATCAAATTATAGTTAAAAAATTCCCAGGATTCCCTGGTCTATTAATGAGGTCCTGCCCTATTCTGCTGACAATGGTAGCATTATTAGCTCTTTTTTTTTAAAAGATGACATCAACAAAGTTCAGTTAATTGATTAGCCATCTCAAAACCACTTTGCAGTCATTCATCAAAATAACCAAGATGTATTTTAAGGTCATTTATAATACATACATTGTTTGTGGCATTAATAGCATTAACCAGGTGGATACCAAGAAAACCTGAGCACCATACTTACGAACTCACTTAATAATTAATATAAACATGTTCATTTTTTAGAAATGTATCTTTCACATGCCGACGTGCCACAAGTCCAGGATTTAGTTGTAAAATGCTTATGTTGTCAGAAATAAATTGATAAAATGATCACCTTAATCCACACTTTGACGTAGTGGCGGGTAAGCAATATATGGCCATATAGTATGATGGAATCCCCAATACGTATGCCTTAGATACGTGTTTTTTGAATGGCATGCACAAAATTCTTGTTTTTGTTAACCTACACTTCATTGCTTGCTCATTCTTGTTACAGTAATTGAAGAAAACAAGGAAATGCTAAATACAGGTAACAAAAATTATAACCTTACAACAACTCCTTAAGTACTGATGGGAGTTTTTTTGAACCCTTTGATTTTAAACAACGTGTGGAAGACTGATCTGGAATCAGGGATGGAAGCTTCCAGAAAAAGTGAAAAAATCACAGAGCTGCTTTTTTTTTTCTTCCATGTGTAGTATTGCCAGCAAGAAAGGGGAATGATTAGTCAAAGTGACAAGCCAGCACCAGGGGACAACCTCCTGTGCATATCATTATGAAATCAATAGGTCTGATGTGGAAAGAAGCATTTAACATTCACAATGCAAAGCAACTTTTGTCCTTAGACAGATTTGTGGAGCAATGTGAAACAATGTAACCTTTGAGAAGATTGTTCTTCGTGTTGTATCCGGAACACGCAAATGTACCCTCTAGAATCAGTCAGGTTCCTATATACATGCAGTATATTGCACATAATATTATATTATGAATAATAGTAATATAACATTATTTTATACAGTCAGCATATTTTGTTGCACAAATATAATAAGAGGGAGTGATAATTAATAAATAATTATATGCCAAATTAACATTAACTTATAAGACAAAGTAGTACAGAAGGAGAAAAGAGCCCTGCTCTTGCAAGCCTGCAATCTATTATTCAGGGCCGCCATCAGAAATCTTAAGGCACAGTACATACTAAAGCTAACTCATCCTATGAGAACAGGGGCAAGCCTAGGGTTAATGGTGCCTGGATGCAGTATTTCTTCAAGTCTCTCTCTCTCTATCTCTCTCTCACACTCACTCACTCACTCACCCACTATATATATATATATATATATATATATATATATTTATATATATATTATATATAATCCCTTGTGGTTGTGGCAGCACCATGACATTTCCGAGTGGAAAAAAAAACAAGCCTTCTGGCTTGTCTGGTGTCTGTAGATGAGTGTATTAATGCTTCTACTACCCCGTTAATTTTAAGTGGAAAGGTTTTCCATTACCTTTACCCACCATAACTTTTGTACAAAGAGATAGCAAGCCACACTTCTAGAGTACCATGTGCAACCAAATAAGAGGATAGACTTGTTGTAGGCTATCCTGCACAAGACACTGGTGTACATGGAAGGTCCACCTTTTTGTTCTTCCACCTAGAGACATTATTCGGTAGTAGTCAATGAATAAAGAGTACATGTGATGTTTTCTTAAAATTATGTATCATTAATAGGCAATATTTACTGTTACATATTTAAAGAGGCAAACTGAAACCTAAATATCTAAGAATAACTGACTTCAGTAAATTCAGGCCATTTTGTATTTATTGAATAAATAATGCAAGGAGTTAAAGAGCTCTCAAGCACTGTGGGAGTTAGAAGACCTCTCATCACGGGCTCTCATATATCGTACATTATGCATTTTTTTTCTCATTTTCAACTATCTGTGACATCTGAATCAGTTTTATGATTCAGTTGTTCTGGCTGCTGATTAGAATTCTATTTTAAACCATCTCTTTTAAAACGTTTCGCCTTTGCAAAGGTTGTATTCAGCTGCCACACACACACACACACACACATATATATATATTTCTTTTTTTCGTATTATCCTTTCTCAGCAATCTCCCATTATTATTGCAACCTAAGCGCAGATGAAGCACAAAGCAACCGCTCGGTTGTATAACAGGATACAGACAGTGCATGGTGGTTTACATTTTCCCTTGCTGAATTAGGAACCCCTCTGTTACATAAGCCATTAGCAAAGTATTCACCTCCTGTATAAAAAGCTTTTATTCACTGTGCAAATATTTCTTTCCATTGACAGTGCCTGCATTCGGCATCTCCCGCAGAGCCCAGTTTAGCTGTAACAGGATGCAACTGCATTAAAAACTGATATTTTAACAACGGCTTGGTTTGAAATGTACATTGTTAACCAATCCACTGCTAGGTAGAACTTTACCTTTCATTGTCTGTTCTCTCATGTTAAGCTTAAATGAGTATATTATGATTTTTAGTATGCTTGATGCCTAAAACTGTCCTGTGAGAAGGCCACTCATTCATTCACGGTATTTAGGAGGTTAAAATGTACAAGTTCATAAGCATAACAGGAGCAGTAGCCCCCTGTGTGCGTAGATAGATATCTAGATAGATAGATAGTGCCTTGGTGCATAAAACTAACATACGCACCCAAACAACCAACCTTGCTATGACACTGACCCCTACTTTAGGGCATTGTCCCACTGTCCTGCTGAGCAGCCCTGCTACCATGGCTTTGTGAACAGTTGGACCATGGATTAATTGGGGAGATCCCCTGACCTGCGTAAATTGTTGTCGCTATATAAATAAAAGATAATTATAATAATACCTCAATATCATGTCCTTTGTGGCCTCTACCCTATGTAGTGAAGCTGTGTGGGTAAGGTAAGGGCCCTGCTTATAGCGCCTCCCCCACCCTCCAATAAAGGTGTCCTGATTTGGACATGAAATGTTAGGAGGATTTTGTCAATCTATACTGTTTAATGGAAAACATAATTGCAAAAGGGCTTTCTAATGATTAACTAGCCTTTTTAACTTAAACTTGGATTAGCAAACACAATGTGCCATTGGAACACAGGAATCTTTGTTGCTTATAAAAGGCCTCTGTACATCTATGCTACAGTAACCACTAAAAACATCAAGAAGTCTACACTCTATGTCTGATTCATTTGATGAATGAGCACAAACATTTGAATGGTAGTGTGTGTGTATGTATGTGTGTGTATATATATATATTCACCAATAGGCCGTAAAATTATGACCATGGTAAAGGCAATCACACGGATAATCTTGTTATCATGGCATCTGTCAGTGGGTGGGACAGTGGGTGGTAACAAGTAAACATTTCAGCCTCAAAGTTGATGTGTTAGAAGCATGAAGAATGGACAATTGTAAGTATCTGCATGACTTTGACAAGGGCCAAATTGTAATGGCTAGACTACTAGATCAAATAATTTCCAAAATGGCAGCTCTTTTGGGGTGTTCCCACTCTGCAGTAGTCAGTACCTCACATGTTTGGCCAGATGCATATGCATCGTTTACCTGGAGAACACAAAGCACCAGAATACACTATGAGAAGAAGGCAAGCCGGCAGATGCTGTGTTGGATTCTGCCATTTATGTGGATATTACCTTGACAACACCTACCTAAGCATTCTTTTAGACCATGTACACCCTTTCATGGACACAATATTCCCTGATGCCTTTTGGCCTTTTTCAGCAGTATAATGCACCCTGCCACAAAGCAAAAATGGATCAGGAATGGTTTGAGGAACTCAGCCTTCATATTCCCCAGAACTCAATCCAATCGAGCATTTGTGGGATGAGCTGGACAAACAAGTCTGATCCATGAAAGTCTTGCAAGACTTAAGTGATCTACTACAAATCTAGCCCTCGTCAGGGATATATATATATATATATATATATACAGTCATTAGTATTGTACACTATACAGTCATTAGCATAACCCTTAATTATTCAATTCAGGTGGTTCAATCGGACCCATTGCCACAGGTGTATAAAATCGAGCACCTAGCCATGTAGTCTGCATTTACAAGAATGGGTCGTTCTGAAGAGCTCAATGAATTCCAGTGTGGTACTGTGATAGGATGCCACTTTTGCCATAGGTTACTTTATGACATTTCATCCCTGCTAGATATTCCATGGTCAACTGTAAGTGGTATTATTCGAAGTGAAAATCTTGTTGAAAGTCTTCCCAGAAAAGTGAAAGCTTAACTACATATCAATGTCTATGTATTTAGAATGCAATGTCATCAAAGTCCCTGTTGGTTTAATGGTCAAGTGTCACAATACTTTTGTCAATTATAGTGTATGTATATATTGAGTTATTCCCATACATGTATAGTGTGAGCACCTAAGGATTTTACTTACCTATAATGTGGATGATGTTTTCTTCCCATTGATTTTATTAAAAGCAGCAGTAAAAAAAAAAAACACAAAAAAACAAGAAAACTGTTGGTGGTTTCAAAGGCTCAATTTGCAATTCTACTGCAAATGTACACCACTCAATAAAATACCACTAAAGTAATAGTAGGAGCCAGAGCATTTGCAATTCAATTGGAAGTCCTCTAAGATATACTGCAATAAAACTTTTGATATTTTTACACTTACAAAAGTAAGGTGTAGAGAAAAGTAACATAGTAATGGTCATTGTCACTCATTAGTAGCTCCAAGACAGCTAGTCCTAGACAAATGGCAAACCCCTTCCTGTTTTTATTTTTTTTTAACAAGCTAATAACATTACATGTTTTCTTTTTTAACTTTTAAACCTCGTGTCTGCTTTATTATCATGTACATTTTTTTATTGTGGAAGATGTAGTATATAATCATAACAAACATGTATAGTCCTTACATGCTTAACCCTATATTATTTCATGGCGCAAGACCCACATTAAGCTCTTAAAATGCATTTTATATTTTGTAGATGCAGATTAAAACACACAAGAGATCAACCAACATCTGTCAGATCCCTACTTCAGGGATCTCCCATGGCTCATGGTAGCTACCAGTTTGGCGTCAAGCAATGTCTCATTGCATGGCCCCACCGCAAATTTACCTACCGAGTACTTGTCATGTCACAGGTTTATTAGATAACTGGTTCTTATCTGCCATCTAATTCTATGTTTCCATTCTGGGGCTGCCGCTATAAAATAGACATGGGTCGTATCCTTGGGCATTTCTGGTTCAAACATCACAGGCAAATAATGGTAAGAGGACAAGGCACAAAAGGCACAGGCCCAGTGACTATTTGGTCAGTATGCCAAATGAGCTGCTGCAGTAGCATTCTTCTCCTCTATGCCTTGAGTGTTAATGAGGCAGGCACATTACTGTCCCTTTAGTGCATGGTAGAGCCCTGCGCGGGACTGGTTTTTTTAATCCCGTTCCCGCTGATTTTGTGTTCAATCCCGCCTGCTCCCGCCACATATGTGGTCAATCACGCCCACCCCCTTACCTGATCTGCAGATTTCTCCTGAAGTCCTGCATGCTGCCTTTGCGTTGCTCCCTCACAGCATCTCTTGTTCCACCCAGGAGCACAGAGGAGTCACGGGAAATGACGTCACATCACGTGACTCTGCTGGGTTCCTGGGCGGAGCAAGAGAAGAGACGCTGTGAGGGAGCAGCGGGAAGGCAGCCTTGAGGTACTGCGCGGGATTACCGGGACCCGCAGGTAAAGTGTCTGACCGCTCACTCCCCCCCCCCCGCAACACCAGCAAGACCACCAGCAAGACCACCCACGCCCCCAAGTTTTTTGGCGAGACCCACGGGACCGGCATCCCAATGTAGTCCTTTAGTGCATGGCACAGATTTTCTCCAAAAAGCTACCATTTTTACATATAACTTCCCAGCTGTACTGCCCTTCAAAGCATTTCCATTAATAGCCAGTGCTGAAATGGCAGTAATAGAATATTAAAAATATAAAGAACACTAAATCACTCATCTACAGCTCAACAATCTAGGGAACACGCTGATCTTCATGTTTACTGGTACAAACAGAATCAAGATAATGACATGAAATTGTTGTCCTGACACTCATGATAAAATGATATTATCAATAGATTACAAATTACAAAAATCAATAGATTCAAATGAAAATGTTCCTATGGCCATTCGAAATGTTGGAAACTTGCACTTATTTGCCTTGGTTGTAGCAATACAAATATGAAAGCTATTTCTTAGCAAACAGCTATCTTTTACATGCACTGTTGATGATTACAGTAAACTGCATCCACTGTTAAAATAATTAATTTGATCAGGTATTTTAATTTAACATTCTTTCCCGTAATATGAAATGCGGTCATGTTCTGTAACAGCCTGAGACACAAATTAATTAGCTGCGTGAAAGGAAACAGCAACATAATGAAGTAACATATCCCTTAAAATCCATAACAGGAGATTGACGACAAATATTTACAAAATGAGAATATCAATAATGCAGAGGTCACTGATCAGGAAACATGCCGTCTGCCCTGGAATTCAGCTACATAAGGGGTAAACTATGACATGGGTTAGGAAGTGTCAGTTAACAAAATCATACAATCCTTCTAGCAGCAGCTAATAGTTACTTGACCAGTCCAGTCTATACAGTATATATAAACTGTTTGCATATTAGAATATTGGATTCTCAATATATCTATTATACACAACCCCAAGGCTTCTCCTTTCCTTACAGTGTGAAATGCTCTTCAAGAAGCCTAAGTCCTCTACATATTAATGTCGAGACCGCAATAAGCTCCACAAACTTCAGTTTTACATGTGACCAAGGAACAAAGGGTTACAGAACTGCTAATATTACACTTTACATGCCTTGAAATAGTCAACGATGGGCTGAAAAGATTTTATTTCTCTTAGTGTCAGCTGTGGTTCAACTTTTCATGCACAGAGTGCCTGAGGCCGTATCCTTTAGCATCAGCTTGACAAAGCTGCTGTCGGCGCACAGATGCAGGACAAAGCCACAGAAATTAATGGATCCCACAGCCAAAAGATTAGCTGGGCCCTCTATACCCTCATATTTATTGCCTTTGGAGATGGTAAGAGTTGTACAACTTCAATCTTCCACGACCGCCCTTTGGTACGGGGGCATTTGTAACTCTTGTTTTCTTTTACTGGGTGCTGGTGGTAATTAAAGAATTTAAGAATATATATTTCCACTTGACATTGATGAATAGCTCTCAGTGGTATTGTAAGTGCAGCAACAAACTTATGTGACTTTACAAAAGCCACCTTGTAGACGCACTCGCAAAAGATGACTCTCAACTCACTTGCAGCAAAGTGGGTATGTAAGCAGAACAAGCAAGCAACTTACAGATTCATTAATTTGCGAGGTGATTTGAAGTTACAATTAACTGGGATTGGGATGGGATGACTGGCTTTTTCAAATTATTTTTTTGGGTGGCCCCTATCTTTAAAATAAAAATGAGCATCAATAGTTTTGAGGATCATTGTTGGGTGGGCCCTGAATTGGTAAGCAATGATCTTTTTTTCCCAACAGGTTTGCACCCACCGAGGGCTGTGCAACTGTGTCTGTATACCACCATTTGTTGTGCTTTTAGTGGAACAAAGACAGAGCAGAGGAATATTCACCCTAAAATGTTAATGTTAGCATGCTAAGGCTCAGGAGCACTTCAATTTCCAAATCTAAACCATAAAAGGTTAAATTGTATCAAAATTATTTGTGAATTTGAGATCCGCAAATAATGATTCAATTTTTATTAGCAGAATCATATGCTGAAATCATTAAAAAATAATCTTTGTGATATGCAGATTGGCTGAACAAATTTAAATGTAATTCTGTTCTAGCCTTATTAAAAATCAAAGCCCAAACCAAAGAGTCCTTTTGTAAGGTGCCAAAATAGCTAAAAGAACAAAGCGAAGGACAGAAATCTCATTATTGTGTGTGTATTTACCCATACAAAAACAAATGAACTTTACCGCAAATCTACACGTTTCAAAGTTTTCCTGATAAATACAAAAATACCATTTTGCCCCTTCACACAATAATTATTCAACAGTCAAACTTTTTTCTGATGCATTATAAATTATTTCATTTGCTCATGAATCTTTTTAAAATAAATTTGCACTTCTGACAAATCTCTTCTAGCTTAAGGCTTTTTTAATTTCTCGCTGTTCTGTTCGTGTATAACACATGCGATGGGTATTAAGAACCGTTCTGTGGAATAACATTCTCAACTTGTTCATGCCGCTAAGTTCAATATTCACCATCGCAGTCAGTCTTATTTCACTTCAGCCACATCTACAAACCTTATAGTAGGCAGGAAGGGGGTGTGACTGTGATAAGTGGGGGATGTGGAGAGCGAGTGGGCATGACATGAGTGAGGGACACTCAAATGTCTGAAGCCTTAAGTTACTGATGACCTGGAGGCAGATAGAAGCAACATTTTACCAAGAATTCCCAACTCTGTTCATCTCTACTCAGACAGAGATATTATTGGGTGAAGGCTGTTATAACCATAAATGGGGGACAACACCATATTAATGTCCATGGTTTTGGAGTGGGATGTCCAGCTGGCTCATTTAGGGGTGATGGCCACTTACCATAAAAAAACAGTTGAATTGTCTCACAGATGGTGGAAACCAGCTGGTTCAGAAATAAGTCCTTGTGAACCCAATGACTGATCAAATTAAGGACTTCAAGTGTAATGTATCAGTAAAAAAAAGTGCCAGGTGACATGCTCAGATATCATTAAATCAGTTTACAATATGAATGAGCAAGCTCTTAATTGTCTGAACCTAAGATTTTGCCAATCTGAGATTTTAAGATTGGTGGAAAAAAACTCAGAGTCAAACCATGAGAGTTTCCATGTATGTGCTGTGGTATGCATGGCATTATATATGTATGTGCCTTGTGTTATGTGGCTACTCTTGTCTTTTGTATAGGTAGAAAGTCTAAGGGTCCACTTCTGTGTTGGGGCAATCTGGTCACATTGGCATACCTGATACTCAGGGTCTCTATGTCCTCTTTCCCCTGGTATAGAAGCAGTGAGTGGCAACTCCCCACCCATGTTCTGCCTACTTTCTGCCCACTTTTCCTGTTCCCCACCCAATTCCCTTTCATTAAAGGTTATCTGAGGTATCCCTGCCCCTACACAAAGCCAATCTCCCCCTGAAGAGTGTGAACCTCCAAGGAATGCACATTGGGTATCGAGACTAAAGCAACACTTTGATACAGATAAGGTAGCAGGGTAAACCAAACTAAATATCAAGACTAAGGTTCCAATGCATATATAGTATTAATTTAATCTGACTTGACTATGATTTCAAATACAAGGAGTTAAGGATACTGAAATTTCGTTCCACATATAGCTTCTGCCTGATGTGACCATATATAAAGTAAAAAGACAGTTCAATCGTAGTAGGTATCTATAATCAGGTTCCTCATCTGACTAAGAATCAAGAGTGATAGTCCACCTGCCAAGGTATTGAGACTGAGACTTATCACTGTACATGGACATTGTCTGTATTGAACCACATAATCAGTTTGCTAATTTAGTGCACCAAAATGAAATATTTAATACCATGAAAATATTCATAAATGAAACAATATAATATGTGCACCTTTTTAAAAGGATATAAGTGTTTAAAGTAAATTCATGAGCAATCTCTCCATTTTTCCTATTGAGGGTCAGCATTAGATTAGTGTTTGCCCTAAAAAGGATGACCAGATTTTTAAAGTATAGTCTGCATAGGTTCTTTGAAAGTTATAAGCAAAGTAGCAGGAAGTATTATCAGGAATAACCTGCAATATATACTGTATATGTGCGAATTCTGGTCCGTCACACTGTATTGGTACTACTAGGGCCATACTGCATACTAAACACTGAATATTACCCTAGGTACCCAATAATAGCTCTGTTTCTGTATAGCTGTACAGAGCTGGGAACTCTGTATAAAATGCTGCTTTCCGTGGGCCCCAGACTCAGTATCTTCAATCTTTAGACATTAAGTGGTGTTGGATTACACCCAATGCCCACCCACATAATGCCAACTCTCTGCATCAGACTTCCAGATAATGAAGCATGATTCATCACTCCAGAAAACATGTTTTCGATGCTCCAGAGTCCAGCTAACACCATCCAACCAATGTGGTCTTTGGGTTGTGTGCAGCTACCTTGCCATGGAAACCCATTTCATGAAGCTGACACAGAGTTTGGAACTCTTTAGAGAGTGATGCTACATGCTACGTGCACAATAATAGCACTTACATTGGACTTGAGCAGATCTAGCAGGGCAGAGTGATGTGCGGTGGCCACCTAGGGATATACAATGGAGGTCTGTGCTGCAACACAGCTACCTGGGCCAGTCAGGGAAGATCAGATCATCTCTACGCCTAACCCATGAGCAAGCGGCAGTGAAGCTATGCAGGAAGAAAGAATAATGCCCAAAATCGGGGACACCTGGAAGGTATATTAAGTGAATTGTATATAAAAATGCATCTTTTTCAGTGGACACTAATGGTAAATAAACACCTATATACTATAGAGCTTCATAAAATATCCTAAGCTAAACAGAAGGTGCCATACAGTCACCATGTTTGTGTCTGATATCTAGGATATACACACAGAGGAGGAATTACTCTTGTGGTGTTATTTTTATTGTGGTTAAAATTGTATTATAATGTGCATATAATGTGTTCGGGGAAAAAAATCATATTTGTATCTAACATGTACTGTATAACTAGTTTTTTGATATGGCTGTCGTTTAACAATAACTTTCTGTGCATCTGGCACTTGTGGGGTTAATTTGTGTCATTTCATGTATACAGGCTGAATAAAATCTCACAGACTGTATTTACAATATAACTATGGTGCCGTTTTGCTCCCCCACTTGCTGCATTAAATCTACATTATGAACCCCAATGTGGATTCGCCTGGTGATGGACTGTGCAGAACACAGCTCAGCAGAGAGCTCTCAAAGCCTCCATAATAAAGGGCTGATGAATATTTGACCTTCCTTTCAGACTGGGTCCAATAGCAAATATCTCAGCTCTCCCGAGAGACACGTGTTCATTTAAATGCGTCCTGCAGGTTTTTCCTGGGATGAAAATGTTCAGGTTATGAATGACCTATTTCCCAGTACAGTTCCCGTACAGAGATGGATATGCTAATGTAAACATATTCTTAAATCCTTTAACACCTCCATTATAGAAGAGAAATATAGAGCTTTATCTGTGTAAGATGCAGACACGCTTCTCGCCATGTTGTGTGTACGCAATGCATGTGATACACTTGTACTTACTGCGGTATACAGACACTTTATATTGTCTGTGAACGGTATATGCCATACCTACACACTGCCCTGAGTATTACACATAATCCACCATGATCCTGTAATTTAAAAGCAGTCCTTTGAAAATGTCCTCTGTGGTTCGCTGCATGTGATTATACCCAAGCAGAAGCATTAACAAAATTCATAGGGATGTGTGAAAAATATTTTGGAAGATAATTTCTCTGATGTGTTTATTTCTTGGTGTGAAATACTTATTCCGGCTGTTAGATATTTTTTTCATTAGCAATTTATTTATTTTGGTAGTGTATTCTTTGTGCTAAAATGATTTTTTTACTTTCGCGTATACCACATTTTGCGCTCTAAATTAACTAATGAGGTGGTGTATGTATATGTATTCATGTATGCACATGGACTTTGATGACATTGCATTTTAATTACATAGACATTAATATGGGCCCCCTCCCCTTTCCAGCTATAACAACTTCAACTCTTCTGTGAAGGCTTTCCACAAGATTTTGGAGTGTTTCTGTGGGATTTTTTTGCCCATTCATCCAGTAGAGCATTTGTGAGATTGGGCACTGATGTTGGACAAGAAGGCCTTGGTCGCAATCTCCATTCTAGTGGTGGTTTGAAGCCAGGGCTCTACGTGGCACGTCAAGTTGTTCCACACCAAAACTCACCCAACCATGTCTTAATGAGGAAGACCCACTGACATCAGAGGGGATGCCTCTAATGTCAGTCCTGGCAACGGTAGTCTCCAGGTAGCCGGAGCCCACAAGTTCCCAGGTATGCAAGTGCTCTATTGGCAAAAATTCCCACAGAAACACTCAAAAATCTTGTGGAAGCCTTACCAGAAGAGTAGAAGCTGTTAAAGCTGCAAAGGGAAAGGGGGACCAACTACATATTAATGTCTATGTATTTAGAATGTGATGTAAGCAAAGCCCCTGTTGGTGTGCGGATCCATATAGTGTGTATATGTATATATATATATATATATATATATATAGATATAATTATATATTATATATATATATAATATATATATTATATAAATATATATATAGATATAATTAGAAAAATACAATGCGCTGTTAGCTGGTAGAGCTGGACAGCCGAGTGGGTAATAGAAAACTTACAAAAAGATCAAAAGGTTGCCTAGGCAATAAACTGCTTTGTCTACAAAAGAGACTGAAATTCTCATGTGTGCTTAACCAGTCACATAAACAGCTATTAATAAGTCATGACATCACCTTAAAATATCAATAAAGTCTTGCCCCTAGTTACAAATGTAATCAGACTAAACCCAAAACAGTGACCTCTTTAAACAAATTAAATGTCTGAAGGTTTTTTCTACGTTTCCACACAAAATGGTCTTAAAGGTTTACTAAGAATTAATATGACACATTGAAGAATTTGATTTGTCAGATTAGTGTGCATTTAAAACAGGCTCACAGGATTCAAAACGTGCCCAAATTCATGTCCTCCAGAACCATATTCCATAGGAATATTAAACTTCCGTTAAAGGGTTAAATCAGCCTGGAGATATTATTATTTATCAACACAATAATGTTTCCTGAACACTAATTCTTAAGTGATAAGGAGGATAATTCAGTTACTTAAACCTGGTACAATGTTAGAATTCAGTATGCCTTTTTTGGCAGAAGTACGTAATTTGCATTTTGTAATATAATGAATAATCTGAGCTTGCAGATCGCCCCGTGGGCTTTAAAGCACCAATAATTCACATTTACAGCCCAAGCGGCACAGAGATTTGTGGCTCTGTAGAGAAGGTTAAATAAATTCAGCATTAAATAAGTAAAGAGGTCTTTTATTCACAAGGTCAACACGCTAATTCAAAACAAATGGTACATAAAGATGTTACATTCTGAGCCAGTGACAGGGAACCACTGGCAGGAGTGGTGGATCTCTGCGTTCACTATGAACAAGCAAATGGTAGCCGAGTGTCATAGGAGCTGTACTCCACCACAACTAGATTGCCTAAGGTTAAGGTGAAAACACAAACTATTAGAATTCATAATGGGGATTCTTAACCGGAATCTTAACCGGAGAGTGATGAGAGTTCACTCTCATCTGAAAACTTGGTGCACCAGAAGTGCAAAAAGGTTCTTGTACTTGTATTTTCCACTTGTATTTTTAGTTATTAAATGTAACACCTTTTTATATTGCCTATATTGATATATACTATATGGACACACGTATTGGGAGACACCTATTAATTATTGATTTCAGGTTTTTCGGTCTGACCCATTGCCACAGGTGTATAAAATCAAGCACCTGGACATTCAGTCGGCATGTCTGGAGAGCTCAGTGAATTCCAGCAGGGTACTGTGATAGGATGCCGCCTTTGCAATATGCTAATTCATGGCACCCCTGCTGGATATTCCACAATCAACTGTAGGTGGTATTATTGAAAAGTGGAAGCGTTTAGTATTGTTGCATGGGCATCGATGCCCATTAAACCACTAGTGCAAATAATTCTAGGTATCTGACTTATTTTTGCCTTTTTACCACATTTTCACTAAGAAACCAACCGTCCCTGCAAGAAATAAAATGATAACCTTTATCTGTGCTGTTGTTGCTTGCCATAAAATATTCTTTAAAATATTCTTTAATATTAAGGATTGTTTCTGCTCCAGATAGCTTTCTATCTATACCCCAGACATATTTAGATTCATTACCTCCAGACCAAGATTTTGCATTGGCAGCGTGCATGTGAAATCAGTAACATTGGAGGATAAAGTCAGAAGTCTCAAGGGGAAGATCAGATATGGTTTTATGCGGTGCTAAAGACACACAGCAGACTCGCTTTAGGGCGAAAAGAAAGGAGGAAAGTTTAACTAGAACAAGCCTGGAGGTGAATAGATCATAAGTAGGTATATTTATGTTGGATTTGACTGTTTTCATTAATGCCTTTGTGCATATTTTGTTAGCACATGGTTTTAAGCAGTCTTAATATATCTGAATCCTCTGCCAGACACATTAAATAACTCAAGTCGTTGGATAATATCTCTTTCCGGAGCAAAATGTGATATACAAAATGCATGACCTGCCAAGGACTGAGATTAATTTATATAAGAAGCTATACTGGAACAGTAAGTTGGGAGCAAGTTTCATTCTAACAGTAATATTTACAAAGGAGAGGAATAAAACAATGAATACAACGTGATTAATCAGTATTTGTTTTTATTGAAAGACTACAATTTAATGTTTGTATTCTGAAGACTTTGCTGCCAACGGGATTGAAGAGAAAAGATTCTGACTTTTGTTACGTACAACTATCGTCTCGATAGATCATGTTAAATGGGATGAAACTAACGTCACCGTTTTCCATCAAACACCATAGTTTGTTGATACTCTCTTTAAATAATGTTGAAATCGAATGGGTTGCAACTGACAATGTGAGCTATTTGAGCATGAATAGCTTTGATGATGTTCAAGTTATTTTATGGTTTATGCTTGCCTTACTGCTAAAATCATTTCCAGACTTTAAAACAGAAGTAGCAACCTACGTAATACGAATATCTAACAATCAGTATATTCGACCTATTCGACTAGGCCCAGGACGCAGGTCTCTCACCTATGTATTCTAGGTTTAAACATTCACTGAAAGCCACCAATTTTAAAAAAAAGTACATCATTAATCTAATGAATACATCAAAGCCTATACATCCTGGAAGAAAACCTTTGCTTCCCCCACCTTAAAGCTCTTCAACCTCCAGACCTCTCTACTTGACTTTCCCTACAATGAAATAATTCTCTCCTATGTTCTACTACTTTCCATCTCTCAACCTATAATTAAAACATACATATAACAATAATATGGTCATAAACGTTCTTCCAAATCAGTATCCACTGAGTATTTCTGATATTCTGACGATTCACATAAACATGCAACACCTTCTAGTCTAGTCTTCTTTGTAATTATTTGTGGCAGGCTTAGGGTGCACTGAATTCCCTGACCGAACGGTTAATTATCTAGGGCATTGGGGCTTAATCAAAGTACTGTGAAGATAATGTATGTTTATAGACTGTGCTACTATTATCAGTACATAATTAATACTGAATTAGAGAATTCGATTTTTATGAGCCATGCTATTTGGTGATGTAGATGTCAACAAAAAATATACAATTTGTGTTATGGAATTAGGAGAGCTACATGGCTCAAGACATGTCTCCCGCTCAAGTGAATAAACCCCTGTTGCAGTAGTTGGGAGATAGATCTGTTTAAGTTTATTTCCATGAATGTTGTAGAAATATCTCACTGAACATGATTCCTATAACAGCAACTTATATCATATCTTAGTTATACACCATATTAATGTTTTTTTTTTTTAAAATTCTACTGCTGGCATAATATTTTTAAAAATATATTTGGTTACTGGTCCAAAAAACAGTGAACCCTTTTTTCTGCCTTAATAAATAATAATCCAGTACCCCCACTGTTAAATAACAGAGGTAAGAGCAAACTAGAGACTATGTAAAAAAAAAAAAAACCCGAATGGATGCCAAACTCAGTTATGTTCCCATTATGGCTATTTGTCAAGTATTTCAATTTGAACTAAGCTACGCTGATTAAAATTCAGGAGCCACAGAACTGAAATTAATTCCCCATCAGCAAGGTGTTGGAACTGATTGACCATCTCAATTAAAGCCTTGCAGCCGTCCAGAAACTTGACTTTAATACATGTGTGCGGAAAGAATTTAGGAAGTTTTATGCATTGACTCTCTCTGCAATGCTCTGCATTATCAGATATCCACAGGAAGATCTTCCACATAAGCAAACTGAATCCCTAACGAGCTCCGGGCCCTTATTAATGCCAAGGCTTTGATGTGCTCATTCCATTAAAATTGTAGTACACTTTTGTTAGCGTATGTTTGATTTATAGGAGCATTTGTGGTGTAACCTGTCCCTCCTCACACTTGCCATTATCAATATTTGTTCATAATTTAATTTGTTTCACAGATATCCATTTCTAGACCAGAAAAGGAATCCCAAGGAGATATCAAAATGACGTGGAAAGTCTCAGACTAAAAATCTTATTCTAAGGTACTGAGCCATTTCACAAATTGTCGTATCACTTCAAAGCAATAACTCTCAAAACCGGAATGAAATTTCATTGCACATCCCTGGTGAATACTGGATAACTCTGTTTCCCACCCCCTTTTATTTTTTTCCTCTAATCTTTCACATTTCTGTCTCTCAGTTTAAGTCTTAATTATACATGTCTGCCTGGAGAAACCGTTATTATTTTTTCCTCTTTATATTTTCTATCATACACGTATTATTCTATATGAATGTACCCTGAAACTCTTATTTCCTGTATCATACTATATATTAATAACCATGTATACTATGTGTATTAATCATTATATTGCCACAGAAAGACTGCCTCTGTATTTTAATTAGAACGTCTTGTTAAGACAACGTTCCTAAGACCCCCAAATATCTTTTTACCCATAATTTACATTGTCTGCATGTCACCCCCTCTAATAATTGCCCTGAAGCGCATTTCATCAAACTACAATAACTTCTTCTTATGCTAATTTTAAAAATGTCCTTTAATTACGTTTTACTGATCCGTATGACATGTTCCAATAAATTGTCTTTGTCAGATTCTAGAAATACTGGAAGTTGTTGCTGTATATCACATTTCATTAGCTAAAATGCCTTTCCTTAAAAAACCTTGAAGCCCAGAATTTACCTAAGGGCAGTGCCCCATGCTATGGGTTCCAATGTCTGTAAAGGGGCCACTGGGGCCCAGTGCCTGGAAAGGAGCCATCAGGCTCAAAGTCCACAAGAGCCAAGCCACAAGGGCACAGTCCTATGTAATGGACCCATACTCACAATGGGACCACTGGGTCCCAAGGTCCATAAAGACGCCATAGGGGCCTAGTCCCTGGAAAGGAGCCATCAGGCTCAAAGCCCACAAGAGCCATGAAATGAACCACACGCGTTCAATGAGAAAGCAATGACAAATCAGGGAGGAGAGGCCGTACCGCCGGCCAGGGTCCGTAGTGGCAACCCCGATTCTTCCTGTTCCAATTCCCTGAAAATGATTAAACAGAGCACTTACCTTACACGGAAGAGGCAGCCCTCCTCCTCCATGATCTGATTTCTTGCCACTAATTGAAATCAGATTGGAGCAGTCGATCAGTGTCAGGAAAATGCTACCATTAAAACTACAGCATTCCCTAAGCTGAGTATATCAATATATATATATATATATATATATATATATATATATATATATATATTTTATACTACCATTAAAACTACAGCGTTCCCTAAGCTCAGTATATCAATATATATATATATATATATATTTTAATACTCCATTAAAACTACAGCATTCCCTAAGCTCAGTATATATATATATATATATATATATATATATATATATATATATATATATATATATATGTTCATGTTATTGCATGCCTTGTGCAGAGCCTTCGTGTCAGCTTTTCATGGAGTGTTAAATTCCTTTGGATGTGTATTATGGATTCTGTTTTTTTATGGTCCGAAATGTATGTGTAAAAATCTATCATCTAGCATGTTATGCATGGAGTTGGTTAAAAGGTAGAGGTTTTATTGATTTCCATGCTGGTTTTTTCTAGCAGTCTCTATCTAGGAGCTTGGAGCTTTAGTCAGTTGACTCACTAGTAACCTAAATACAGGCTGTTGTATACATTTTCATTTCATTTTCTGGTAGCTTTTATGGGGAACCTCCAGTGATAGGGCTACCAATTCACTGCCTCTTCTCAGATGACCAGCCAGTCCTGTTAATACTAAACATTTACTTTTTATGTTTAAAGAAGAATAGTGGCAGATAATTCTATCCTTTGTAATGTTAATTGTGCTGCAGTATTTTTGGTATTATTCCCTTTATAAACAGGAACATGCCACAGATGGTATCAAGGAAACTCTAGCACAAGTGTGGCAGAAAGTTCCAAATAAACAACGTTTTATGGAGTACGGCTGTTTTATTCCTGTTGATCGTCTTCCAAATGGCCAGTGAATTCTGTGAATTTCAGGCTCATTTATCTTGGGATGGCATCCTGAGCTCAGACAGCCTGATTTGCTTCAAGTGGCTGTGTCAGGACTCTGGCATAGGGAGTTTCAATAGAAAACAGCTGAGGATTATCCACATAAAGCAAGACTTAACAGAGCGTTCTCCCGTAACTTGTGTAGAAACAAAGCCCTATTTTACAAAACATTACCCAGCTAATAGCAGCATGGGAGCTTCACCGTCTGGGATAGTAGTTTTTATGTATGCGCCCGCCTAGGGTGGGTGATGCACCTATCACATCTTATCAGAAGAATGTGAAAGGATTTGTAAATGGAACGAAGCAAGTGCTTATATAGAAAGACAAAAAAACACATGGACAATTTAACCACAATTTTGCCATGGCTTTAACATTTTGGAAAGGGTACAGTTTTGAAGATCGAAAATGTATTAAAATCTACTGATTCTACATATCAAACTGCATTAAGGTAGACTAGGCAATTTTTTTTATAAACTACAGCTCCCATGATTCTCATCTATTCAGTTAGGAGAAGTTGTAGTTTAATTGGGTTGCTTTTATGCCAAAATCTGCACTATTTTTTCTTCATTTATTACCTTGCTTCTCGTTTTCTAGAATAACTCTTTTTGTATTCGGTCTCGGTTACCATGCGGCGCCTGGGTGCCGTGGACAACTGAAGCACTCACCTTATCGTGCCCCTGATTCTGGGTAACATATTATGGTGGCTGAGTTGAGAATTGTATGTAGAGGGGGGGCGTGGTTGGCACTTGCAGAACATGGTCGCCTGTACTCACAGCTCCGTGGAATTTCCTGATCTTAACCGAATGTTGGGTGCCTAATACTGATAATGGGCAAGACGCATAAATCGTCTTCAACGCCTAAACCCTCTGGGCATCGTGAGAAACCTCCTCCAGCCTCAGTGAGGACATATTTCCACAATTTCGCGGATCAGGAACCAGAGGCACCACGTGCTAAAATGGCGACCACGCCACCAAGTCCATGCGGCACCCACTCGGATTCACCTTCTTTAGCGGGATCCCTGGCTCCTTCACTACCACATCAAGAAGAAGCATGGCAAGATGCCATCAAAGACTTACCCACTAAGAAGGAAATTGCCGGGCTTATCCACTTAGCCTTGTCGGGGCCCCGGGAAGATCAGAAAGAAATCAAACACAATATCTCACACCTCGGTGACCGCGTGGCCTCCCTTGAGGACGATCACACCAAGATTTCTTCTACAGTTGATGGCCTGACTGACCACTATTCCACGCAACAAGGTATGATTTCTCGCCTTGTTCGACAAGTGGAGGATTTAGATAATAGGGGCCGTAGATCCAACCTTAGAGTCAGAGGCCTACCCGAAACCATCCTTGCCGCGGACCTGCCCTTCACCCTTCAGGCCTTATTCAATAGTGTCCTCGACGTGCCTGAAGATACTCCCATCATCTACGATAGAGCCCACAGGGCACTATGCCCACGGGGACCAGAAGACATGCCACCGCGGGATGTTACTTGTTGTCTCCACGAGTACCGGGTGAAGGATCTGCCCTTATTGCAGCTGCATGTCATACGCACCCACATTACACGTACACTGTTTCATATGTTTTTCTCACAATGGAAATTCCTCCTTGACCATTATGTTTTTCTGTCTAGAATATTTCCATCATAACACCACATACACATTCACGCACTGTTTGTTTGTTTCCATCTCATGATTTCTCAAGCAACTTTTCCCCCCAGAGCCTACCATGTTGAGCCCTATGGGCCTCTGTAATTTGGTACCTGTCCAGTCCTCTGGACAACATGCTCTCTGGTCGATGCTATGGCAACTCTCTCATGATGGTTCTTTGAGAGTTTGCTTCAGTTCTTCTTCTTTTTATGTTTTTCGTTATGTTTTTGTTCTATTACGCATACCCGGGAAATGTGTATTTGTACCTGCCATGCCATTCCTTGATACAAATTTCTCTACCAACTTAACATCTGACACTTGAACCAATTAAACTAGTTTCCCTGAATACCAGGGGGTTGAATGTGCCCGAAAAGCGATCCAAACTTTTACTGGAACTTCACCTCTACAGAGAACGTATCCCTTTCTTACAGGAGACACACTTTTGTGATTCTAAGGAAC
This sequence comes from Spea multiplicata, assembly GCA_009364415.1. Lineage (NCBI taxonomy): Eukaryota > Metazoa > Chordata > Amphibia > Anura > Pelobatidae > Spea > Spea multiplicata. Next base: position 72,825 of record VKOC01046703.1, on the reverse strand, counting down.
CCAAACTGACGAACCATAGATACACATCCGTATTTTTGTCCAGTAACCCCCACTCCAAATCAAAGGGGGTGGCAATCCTTCTACATAAACTTTTACCTTTCCATTTGACAGATAGTTGGAGGGACCTGGACGGGCGATCTATTTTTATAAAGAGAATTGTTTGTAGAGGTGAGATATGGAAATAGGCAGATCAGTGAGCACCAATATTCCAAATATCTTAAAACCTACTGATGTTTTTATCTGCGCCAATACATAATGAAGGTAATTGCGAGAGAAAATAGTATTTAAAATGGAGCTTTCATGCTTTTGCAGGAATTTTGGCAACACATCACACTCATTTCCAGCCCTAGAAGTCTTTCCACCATCTACACTCATTATTTTGTATTTGGAGCTGTGAAAGTGACCCCAGCCCAGTCTCCCTGGATCACATTAATGCATTGATTTAGTAATTAGCATCTGTTTTCAGCCGTGTCTTGGGGGTGTCTCTAGTAGGCTACGATTTCCTGCTGAACTGGGGAAAATTAGAAAGCTGACGAGAAAAAAAAAGAGGAAGAACATTGTTGGGAAAAATATCATCTGCATCTCATAACGGGATAGAAAATGAGTTAAACTTTAATTAGGAAAGATGGCTTCAAGCAAGCACAGATGCAAACAGCTCTGCATGTTAGATACAACATGCTCTGCATAATCTCACTAAAAAGTAATCTGTAGTTAGATAAACTTTGTAGTGCATTCTAGGCACAATTGTATATGACATTCTGCATTTAAAACTGCTCCCTATGATATATATATTTTTTTCTCATAGTGCCAAATCTCTTGCAAGCAAAAAAGCTCAGGGGGGGGGCGTACAGAAATGTGTGAAATGTATGGATAGGATGCTGAAAAATGGAGGACATCCTGATGAACCCCTTTAACCATTCTAAAAGCGGCATGATAAAGTGTCCCTTTTAAAAGAATACCTAGGAAGTGATACCAAAGGTGTTGCAGTTTTCTGGTGCTGCAGGTTCCATATTTTTACTTGTGATCAGCTACATTGTTGTAGGTTTTTTGCAAAAATACATTTTTCCTCTTTGTGCTGAATATTAAAATCCCATTGTCATTATAGAAAAAAAAATGCTTCTCAGTCTTTATATAATGGAAAGTAAGATGTTCATTCCCAAGATCCTGAATGTTATCCATATTAATTGTTTAGTATAAATCGCCAACACAACTTTTGTCAGGGTCTCCCAGGGTCTCCCACGTCCTTAGAACCTGGAAATTCTCAATTATTCTCATTGAAATATTCCTTCTTCTCATGCCCAGTGTGGCAGTGTTACATTACACACGTTTAAATGTCTATTTCCTCCCCATTTCAAATAAATACACTTTAAAGACTTCTTTCCAACATTTAAATTAAACCGTCGATTCTTATTTTTGAAGTCTTACTTCCTCAAGGTTACCCCCTCGCCCGCTCTCTGATCCTAGCTCTGCATTCTTTTAACGAGCCTGGCTGATTAAGACTGCTGAAATGAAAATGTTTTCCTCCTAGAATCTTAATTAGTTTGACTTTCGCTCAAGAAAGAGGAGTCCGCCAGCTGCTTGCTATACGGTTGTGGTTCTCTCTAATTAAAAGTCAGAGCAAATTAAGAGTGCCCACAAACTCAGTGGCCTCAGAAAGCCACTACAACTTGCAAGAGAAGGAGTTGTGGCATTCATGAGCCAGCACGCCAGGAAAAAAACGAAGGCATTTTCATATGAATTCCCAGAATTCTTTCTGCACTGCTCAGCCACGGCATGACGTGAATAGAGATATGAGGCTTTGCAAAACTGATTTCCGCTTGTGATAGAATTTCGAAAGCTCATCATTAAATATTTGCTGAGTATCAACTCATTATGTTTTAGATGTTTGGCAGAGAGCTCACTTCCCAAAGAAAATTAATGCAGACGTTGCACTTGTGTTGGCACAAAGCTTCATTGCAATGTTGGCTAGGGTTGGGCTATTGGATATTTGCAGATGACTATGTTATAATTACAACAATCATGATAGTTTTATATATATATATATATATATATATACTCAGATTAATGTGCAGTATAACTAAAGCTCCTAAACAGTATGTGTACATGTACCAAGATGGTGATACCTTTTGAAGGTGATCTTATCTACGGGCTTGACAATATACATTCCAATAAAAATATATCATCTGACTACTATTTAAAACTTAATCTGAAACAAACCCTTTAACCATTGAACAATGTTTGGTATTTAACTAACAGCTTAAATCATTATGGACTCGCTACCGACTACATATGGAAACAATATGATATAGTAAGAAAAAATAATGTTTTTTTTTCTTGGTTAAAAATCTCCTTTAACATCATAAATAAGGACAGGCTGCTGCTAACCCTCCTTTCCATTTGTTTTAAACTTTGAGCTGGAAAACAGAGCTAGACTGGGAATAAAAGGAAGCCACAGAAATGATTGAATACCAGCCCCATATTACATAGTGCTACTGTTGTGCACATGATAAATATTTGTAGCGTCTTATCTAATATATTCTTGCTCTGCATCTCCCATAATAAACATCCTACCGCTATCGTTTCCCTACCATAGTAATCTTCATCTCACTGTCATCTTCACATGACTAAATATTGTCATCTTCATGTACTGAATATAATTTTCCCTTATCTTCATATCCTCTGACATGATTCCCCCACCATGTTCACACCTTTAAGTAACCCATCTTTATCAGTACTTTACAATTATCTTCATTGCTTCTCTACCACCAGTATTCCCCTTAGTTTCCAGGAAGCCACACAGCCAATACCACCCACTATCTTCATGACCTCCCCAACAATCAGTATCCCCTCCTATAACCTTCATGCCATTCCATGCCAATTTCACTCATCAAAATGTTTGATTTCTTTTCAGGTTAAATAACAATAAAAATATACAAAATAACAAAAATATTACTTTGCTGTTTGTCTATTGGTTCCAGAGGCTGAACCATTGAAACATTGATCTCCCTCATGGTCCTCCTACATTTCCTGCTTGACAAGAGTGGCCCGAGTAGTGCCACATACTTGAGTTCTCAGATCTGTGGTGATCTGTGCTGATATGGGAGTAGATTACTCTCTTGCGACTAGTGCTGTGGCATTATGGCTGCACAAATGCATGAAAACCAGTATAACGATCTAAAATAAAAATGACGTTTGCTGGACCTTGATATTAAGTATAACTTGCAGTTTATTAGGAGATGTTTGTCAAACCAATTGATAATCACTTGTATCTTCATAGATTCTTTGTGGCAGAAAAATGTCTCCCACCATTGCTTTGTGCAAATGTCTATTGCATGCTGTATCATTTCTTTCCCTTTCTACTGGATTCTCCTAGTGGAATTTGTAAATATGATTCACATTCAAAAAAATCATACACCCATGATACATTTTTCATACATGCCCATTCATGTGCCCATTCAACAACTCACCAGTTGTTGAATTTGCATGTCCTTACCTGAAACTTGCAAAATTTAAGGTTGCATGCACTCACAAACAACTTGCATATTAATGAATAGCTTACAAGGGCACGAGTCGAATCAACAGTAGTCAGTCATATTAACCGTTAGCTCAACTGACCATTCAACAAACTTAATAATTTGGTATCGTTAGGAATTTTTTGTTTCCTTTTTACTGGATTCTCCTAGTGGAATTTGTAAATATGATTCACATTCAAAAAAATCATGCACCCATGATCCATTTTTTCATATATGCCCATTCAAGCACTATTTGTGAGTTGTTGAATTTGCATGTCCTTACCTGAAACTTGCAAAATGTAAGGTTGCATGCACTCACAAACAAATAGCTTACTAGGTCACGAATCGAATCAACAGTAGTCAGTCATATTAACCATTAGCTCAACTGTCCATTCAACAAACTTAGTGAATAGATATTCTTAGGATTTTATTGTGGTAAAATAAAGAATGGGAAAACTCATTCAGCTCATCCGGTCATACTATTAGATTTTAAATTTGCGATATTCATAGCTAAATACATAATTGTTATACCTTATAATCATTATACACTGAAATATTGATGTTGTAGATTTGTATATAAATAAGAATTTATAGCATTTTTTTAAAACAGTAAATATTGATTATATTTTAATTATATATATATATACGACTAATATTGAATATATTAGATGTTTTATTTTTAAAGTTAATACATAAATATGGTATTATATTTTAAAATGGTATATATAATATTAAGGTGAGTTGTCTAGAATGTCTAAAAATGTTGAACTTAATGGCATATTTTATGGCGTTAGAGCAACAAAGCAACATGCGTTCATATATAATTGATATGCATCTTTAAAATCACACCTGGTATATTGCCAAGAAGTACAAAACTGCCATAAAAACGATATAAGAAATAATTGGCTTTTTTGCTGGCATGTTGACACAGAAGGTTTAGAAGTTAATTTGTTACTGGAAAATGCAATGAGACAAAAATATGAGGGCCCTTACTGGTCAAACATTTTTCCATTTTAGGTCAAGTATGCAGTCAAGATATTCATGCAGTGGAAATTTGGGAAGGGCGCTGAAGGAATTAAGTTTTAGTGCCCAAAGTACCCAACAAAAGAACTCACAAAGCTGCAGACACATTCCTGTTAAATTAGGTATTTCCAAATTTGGCAGTCCCAAAATTCTTAGATCCTGTCATAAAATAAATGAAGAAGTTAAACCTTCTGTTGCAATATACTTTATCATATCAAATTTATCAAATGAGCATAGGATATTTATATTTTTTGTTTTTATGTTTCGAAATCAACTTTTGCAATTACATCCTTTTCACACCATTCACCTGCATTTTTCTCCACTTATCCCATTTCCCAGCCTCTAATATGGGTCCACATTTCCAATAGATTATTACTTTACATTAATTACCTATACCACTGTCTTCTTCTATTCATTGTGTTCATTTAAGATTCTATACTTTTATCTGCCATTTCATTAGAAAAAGAGACCTCTGAGGTCCCAAACATTTGTGTAACTTTAGATTTCTTTAAATGTTGGTCCAATAATAGGTATTAACTTTGACTAAAGGCATTTCCCCATGTATAAGACGCACCTTTATTTTGGGCCCGAAATTTGAAAAAAAAATTATTACATAAAGTTATCGAACTCAAGTTTTATTCATCATACAACTCCTCATCACAGTCAAAACTCCTGTCTGTCTGATGACTCTTCACATATTGCCTCGTCCTCAGTTCCATCTAAGGCATTTGAAATGCTACACTTCTTAAATGACTTGACAACAATCTCAATCTTGATACTATCACAGGATCTTTTCACCCAGGTACAAACTTCTCCTATATTTGGTTTCTTCACTCTTCCTGCTGGTGTCAAATTGTCCCCAGAAGACTTCATCCATTGGTTCCATTCATCTCTTATGGCAGCTTTGAAGAGTTTGTTAATGCTGACATCAAGTGGTTGGAGCTGGGATGTCAAGCCTCCGGGTTTTGTTTTTTGCTCTGCAGCAATCTTCTTTGTGTTGTTTGTTATGTGTGCCCTGAACTGATCATGCACCCATAGGGCAGGTTTGCATAAGAGCCCACCTGGTCTCCTGCTCCAAACTTTCTCAAACCAGATCTTCATCCCATCCTAATCCATCCAACCCTTGTCATGAACGTGGACAATCACTCCTCGAGGAATGTCTTCTTTTGGCATTGTTTTGCGTTTGAAAATCAGCATAGGAGGCAGCTTGGTTCCGTTGGCACAACAAACTGTATAATGGGTCTTTTCATGTCCACTTGTCTTCACAGTTACAGTTTTATCAGAACTGTTCTTATCAACAGTTCGGTTACTTGGGACATCAAATTGAAGGGGAACTTCGTCCATATTTGCAATCTGTCCCAACTCAAACTTCCAACATTGAATGACAAAATTATGAAAGATCAAGGACCTTCTGATCATAGCTTTCAGGCATCTTTTGGGCAAGTCTGGTGCGTGTACGCATGCTTAGTCCATTCCGTTCATGAACCTGAAGCACCAATTGTGTCCTCCTTTTAAATCAGTAACTTCTTTTTCATCAGCAATTCTGTTTGCCTCATGCTGAACCATCTTTGTGAACACAGGAATTCCAATTGCCCTTTGCTCTTCAATCCATATCTTCAATTCCCTCTCTAAATCAGGCCATTTTGCTGACTTGCCTCTCATGGCCTTCTTCTGCCGTGATGTTTTCAGTAGGGTTTCTTCTTCCCGTAGCCAGTCTCGGATTGTTTTCTCAGTTGGAGGAGGACCAAACTTACGTTCAGCAGCACAATTTCCATTCACTTTTGCAAACTGGATCACTTTTAACTTGAATTCAGCAGTGTACGAAAATCTTTTCTGAGGCATTTCAGAACGCGGAAGTAGGGATACGAAAATTCACGATGCACTTGGCCGTAACTGAAACGAAACCGAAAATGACCCTCCCTTTAGAAAATAAAATAAAAAAACACACTTTTATTAAAAATGAGTAGGCAGCCAGTATGTGCTGCAACCTGGGCATGATAGGAGTGTGATCATATCCCAGAAGCAATCTAGAGCTTCCAATAAAGGTTCATGTTCATGAACAGAACACTCCTACCATGTCCAGAGTCCAGCATGTACTGGCTGCCTGAGCATAATAGGAGTGTGATTGCTGTTAGCAATCATGTATATTTAATATAGCATTCACACGCCTATCATGCACAAGCAGCCAATACATGCACATCACTTTCAGCCTCCCTGTGCCCTGCCCCCCTACTTACATATCCATGCTATCACACACACACATATTCATTCATTTGTTTGCCGCTGTTTCCCTCTGCGTTGCTCGAACTTCTCTTGTCCCAGGGGGAACAGGAACAGAGCAGAGTCACGCGATGAACATTCACGTGAGTCCGCTGGGTTCCTGTGTCCCGTCGACAGAACAAGAGACGCTGCTGAGCAGGTAAGCAACAGGTCCCCTGCAGATGATTATTTTTGGTAGCTTTTTTTTTATTTCGGCGATAATAACAATACCATTTTCGACATCCCTAACAACAAAAACAAAAAAACAAATTTTTTGAAAAAAGCTGTGTCTTATACATGGGGAAATACAGTAGATTTTTTATTAGTTACGGAATAAAAAGAACCTCATGTTCTACAATCATAAGATCCTAAAAGCCTCAAAATTAGCAGAAATCCTAAACGTACAAAGTGGGTCAGTTATTTTTACTCAGAATTTTCAGCTTCAGAAATATTCTCCAGTATGATTTTACAATAGGTAATCCTTTTGAAGACTTCTTGCTGTCTTTGCACCTACTAAACGAATCATCATCATTCATCCCAAACACGCCTGCTAATTTATGTGATAATTTCCTCATTAAAATGCATAGCAAAATCCCAGGAATCTTGACTCTGTGGAGAAAGTAAAAAGCAAATTACTAATTCAATGTAAAATGTGTGGGAAAATAGGTTGTAATTAACCCGAGCTGATATTGTGACTTGTCTTTAACCCAACAGCGATGTCACGAAACACATGGCCAACTCATTTAGTTTAATAAAAGCTTAACAAAATCATTGCTTTATACACTGTTTCACTGGATTACTAATTTCCCCCGCAGAAATTAATACCCAAGACATAATTTATTACTTTCTCAATTTATAGCTAGAAATTGGAAAGGTTGTGATTTTTTTCATTTGGACTGATAGTAGTATGGACAAGTTACACTATTTAAATTAAAAATCAGGCATGATAATTGTAGGTAATTACATAGAACATGATGAATTTAGCCAGTGGCTGATAACAAGATATGTCTGTTGTGTTCATGCACAGTTCTGACCATAAATATGTTGAGCACTCACAAACAGGGCCAGACTGGGGATAGCAGGGTGGCTTTGGCACTTTAAGGCTGGTGGAGGGCGTAATAACATAAGCATGGCCAGCGGCTGGATAAGACAGGCTGCACGTTACGTTCTTATACTCACGTAGCCAGTGGGTGTACACTACTGCACTGGAGCTGCAGAACGGGTGTTTATAAAGCCATATCAGACAGTGGCCCACCAGGCATTTGCCCGGTGTGCCAGATGCATACCTCCCAACTTCTACCCCTGGAGAATCAGGAGACAGAGCTTGGGATGCAGAAGCATACAGTTGGGAGGCATGCTGATGACCAGTTTAGAGCTGCTCATAAATACAATGAGGATCCCATACGTTTTTTGTGACGTGTTTCTGTCGTGAACAGAAGATATTCTCCCGGTTTACCCTTATGACAGACTGCACACTTCCCCATAACACTATTTTAAATGGTAGCACAGAGGACACGTGATTAAGGGTGGTTCTGTCACATTTTGAGCATGCTTCATTCATTTTCAAGCATGTTCTGATCATTTATGCCTATATCCCCCAACAATTTGTAAGCGTGGTATGTAATACTATCTCTGGATATTATTCATAGCTATACAGAACATGATTGTATGACTAATCATGCTAATCAGCTAAGAAGAACGAATACATACGTTTTATGTGTCCTCCTGTTACATGAGATTACCACAGCGATGTTAGTCTGCTTTGTCAGAAACAAAAAAGCCTGGAATACATTGTCCCCCGGAAAACGTTTTGTCCGTAAATGATTTAGCGTTTTTTTAAATTGTTTAATAAGAGAATAGTGAGAAAATCTCGAGGAAGGTTTTTACAACATGTATGAGAGACATAATACTATTCCTGTGTATAGTATTAGGAAATTAAATCTGTGTTTCGGATGCCACAAACCTTGAGAAGAAAATACAAGTAACGGAAAATATATGGCAGGGTCCCTCTGCCAGCGCACCTTTGTGCTTTTCACAAATCATCTTTAGCTTGATTGCTCAATAAGGTCATTTTTTTACTGTGTGTGTGATAGGATATCACAAGAGTGTACATAGAGAAATAGTGGAAGCTGAGGGGCAATTAATGGAGCCATACTAGCCATAAAGTTTTATGGTCCACAGTGGACAGTTATAGAGCAATTTTTGACAGAGCACTAAGATGAGCTAGAGATGACATCTAGTAAATGTGGCTTTCATCGCCAAGTGAATGGGTTAACATCCCATATCATAATGCTCTATTAAAAGGAGCACGGCATGTAACTCAGCCTATGGGCTATTGGCTGTGGTTCCAATTAATTTATGTAATGTCCAGGACTTAGCAATAAATGTGTGGTCAACACTAAGCCTGCAGCACTGCCCATTACAAAAAGACAGATTGTAAAATATTTGGAATCCTCAAAGCATCAAGGCACTAAATTCTAAATTCAATTACATTTATTGAAAAAAATAGTAGCTTTCTTCCAGCCACATAAATTCATTTAGGATTTAGTGGATGGCTGTTGTGATTTGATGGATTTATAGCCTGTTTGTATAGGTAAGCTTCCTATTTCATCACTCCAAGTGCTCCGACATTACCATAAAACTATTTTCTTTGATGCTTTGCTGGTTTAGTTGCTCTGATTTATACCCCCCCACCCTCTGTCATACTGAGGATATGTATTATTGCCCCTAATGCTGCAATAAATCGCCTGAAACTTTACACTAAGATGACATTTATTTCAGAGGCATATTGCAAGATATGGCCCCATAATTTAGCCCTTGTTGATGGGGCTTAAAAACAAAGCAGTGTCGAACGAGCGTTCTGCTCACATGAATGCTTACTAGCTGGATGACAGCCATCTTCTACAAACATGGACAATATCTAAGTAAATACATTAAAAAATATATATTTTATAGGTAGCCCCCATTATGCCAGTGAGATATTTGAGGTGTCTATTGGGCCATATGAACATCTCATTAAGTTTAGCTAGTTCTGTGGGAACACGTTTTAGATTGCTCACAGGGACCTCATACACACACACATACACATATATATAATATATATATATATATATATGATATATATTTATATAGAATATGTATAGTCCCTGTTTCTGTCTGATTTGGTTGGTGTTGTTTTGCAGCAAAGTGTCTAAGACCAAGGCTTTTCATTACTTGGCAATGAAAAACAAAAAAAATAATAAACAATAATAAAAATATATTTATTTGTAGTAGGTTAAACAGTAATGTCAGTAGGAAGCGTTGCGTGCTACAGCCACATTTTCAAGAGTCACTTTTTTTTTTTTATTACATCATCAATGTAATATATATCTAGCTATAACCAGAGGCAATTATGTTTTAACCTTGAGCAAATATGTTTTATCTTAAGCCAATTTAGGTAAGAATGAAATACTATGCTTTCAAAAGCATGACATGCTTTCATCTAAGCCAGCATGTTGTGCTATGTTTATCTTGGTAAATTTATATAACAAGCTGGAATAACCTAATAATTTCTTTTTAACATCGCTGATTTCATCATTCTACATGCTGAATTCAAGTTACAACGTTCAATTATGTGCAATATTTCTTGTACTGAACAGGGCAAATAGTGACCTATTTACACATTGTTGCTAAATCGATGTGCTTTATCGTATTAAGGTCTGTTATTAAAAATGATTAATTACAGTTAAATTCTGAAAATATGGATGATTATAAATGTACCCTACATACCTTTATTAATATTAATTACTCCAAAATCTATACAGCTTTTTTTCGTTTTAGCAAAAACATTATGGCTTTTGGGATATAGTGATTATGCATAGAAAATGTTCAAATTAGTAACACGGCAGAGTGCCTTTAAAAAAAATAAAATAAAGCAATAGTGTTTCAGTAAAAAGGAGTCTGCTGTTCAGTAGCTTCCTTAGAAAAGTCGGGAATATTGAATGTCCACCAAGCATTAGTGTCTGCCGGTCTGAAGCAAATGAATCACATGTCATAAATAACACATTGATGGGGAGAAAAATACAAAATAATGAATGGGTGTAATGACAGACACATGATATAAACATGTTAGAAGATGTAAAGTGGAGCTTTTACTCATGCACCACCTGTTACCCGCTCTTTAGTTGTACAAAAGTATTGACTTGGATCATGTTAGCAAATGAAAATGAGAACATTCTGTAAGGATCATACCTTTAAAAGGTCAGTTGTCTCCTGTTTCTCCATTGATATAATCTACGTGAAAATCTTGGTGAGCGATTGAACGCTCATGAAAATATTTAGCCTTACAACTGAGTTTATTAACGGACAGACTCCCCATCGACTCATACAATAGCCTGGCAGCAGATATATTTATATTTCTTGCCCCTCTAACTTCAAGGGAACTTCCAGTCTCCATAAGTTCTTTTATTTGTATACCGTTAATAGCTGAGTGGCTTCATTAAATGTTTATGGTGTTTCCCTTGGAAATGCATGGGTGATTCTGCAGAATACCTGCATATGCATTTGCCACTTTCCATGCTCCCCAGCTATTGGCGATGCACACAATATCTGCCAATCTGCCGTGGAGCCAACACTGGAGTAGACTGGCAGATATTATATACATTGCCGATAGCTGGGGAGAATGAGCAGAAAGAGCTTGTACTAATTTAAATTGGAGTGCTTCCCTGCCACTGATCGGCTGTTTCAACAAAAAAACAAAAAAAAACTGGTGGCAAGAAATGTGGGACCATGGAGAAGGTGTTCCACAGCAGCCTCTCATGAAGGTCGTTTGCAGGTTTGATTAATGAGGTATTCACAAAGTACTTTAATATGCTTTCTTTGTCCATGGAGCTGCCGGGGACACTAGAGGATCCCTTTAATATAGTTTGGCCAAATAATACTCCTTTGGGGGTTTTTTTTGTAAGGTTTTCTCAAGATGATTAAAAACTGATGTTTCAGTAAAAAGAACATTCCTGGATAAACTACCGAATGAGTAGCAACAGGCAGAAACATATGTTCCTTGCACTAGACTTCCTCATTATGGATGCCAAATGTGCTATTTTGCTGATCTCAAATGGAGACAAATGTATCTGGATCAATATGATCTAATTTCCAGAATATTTGCACATCTCAGTATAAAACTAATGCTCAAATCCCACAAAAGTCAAATCTGATACATACAGTAATATGAAATATCTGCCCCTTTGGACTATATGCTTTTCATAAATAAAATGCCAAGAAGAAAACACAGACATATTCCATTTTTTAACATACCAGTATTTTATTTTGTATAAATTATGTTTATAAAAATCTTTCAAATATGTTTTTTTTTCTCAGGGTAGATTATGGAATTGTAGGTTCTATGTAAACCATAACTTAGCACTTCTTCTGCCTTAGTGCTCTTAGCGCTTAATAAGGTTAGTCTGATCACAGAATATTTAGACAGGAGACTTGCATAAGCTTTGTGTTCTCAAGCAATCCATCAAATTCCAATCCTCTCTGTCTCAAGATAATTCCGAGCGCTTCAGGCAACTAAAATAAGTGGAACCCTTGTCATATTTCTGAAATAATTTTATCCAAGTAAGATTTTTATTATTGCGACAATAACAATATGTTTGAAATCTTTGCATAGATAATGGAACACAAATCTAGGAGGTGATTAATGGTTATAGAAAATATTATGAGCTCGATGGAAAAATTGCTTTTGTGTAGAGCAAATATACAAGCTTCCAAAGACCGTGTCGTGAATCTTACAGTAAAAAAAAATGTTTCTATGATATCTGCATTATGCACACAAATGGCTCTGAGAATTACACATATAGACTGTCCAGAATAAATCCTACATTACCCAATGAATAGAAATTACTAAAGGTAAGGAGAGTTGAGAAGCGTAAACAGTCACTGCGAGTTGCTTGTGAGTTGGGACACTAGATGTATGTTTGGTCACTGGCCAATAATGCCACACACTCACCTGATCTGCTGTTCCAGCAGCAGATCGAATGCTGCAGCACACACCCAGCGGCTTGATATGCCGGATTACACTTTACGTGAACATTAAAATGTAGCGCTGGTCTTAACGTACAAGGGTAGCCTTCTGATCTCCAGTAGATAGTGAGAAGGTGTCGGGGTTCTAGGGCAAGTCCTCTAAGGGCAACATGGGTGCTGGGCCAGGTTCTCTGAGGGCAACCTGGGTGCTCTGGCAAGTCCTCTGAGTACAACGTTGTGTTGGGGCAAATCCTCAGAGTGCAATCTGGGTGCTGGGCCAAGTGTTATGAGTGTGATCTGGGTACTGGGCAAGTCTCATGGATGCAATTTGGGTACTGGGCAAGTGGTTTGGATGCAACTTGGATACTGGGCAAGTGGTTTGGATGCTAAGCAAGTCCTGTGGATGGAGTATGGTTGCTGCAAAAAGTCCTATGAGTACGATCTGGTTGCTGAGCAAGTCCCGTGGATGCAATCTGTGCGCTGAGCGACTCCAATGGATGAAATCTGTGTCCTGGGGCACGTCCAATGTGTGCAGCCTGGGTGTTGGGCAAGTCCTGGAATAGTTTTTTTTTCATGTTTTTGTTCTGTTGCCCTCCTTGATTTTACTGTCCACGGACGTTTAATAAATTCATTTTTGTACATCTATGGATATCCCTGTGTGATTTGCTGGTGTTGCTTGGTACAACTATTTGTTTTCATATTGGAGGTTCCTTGAATGTTTGGGGCTTTATGTCTGCAAATATACCGTATTTCCCCAAGAAAAATATGGGGTCTAAAAATTGGGTGCGACTTATACAGTGCTGGTAGATTTTTTTAAATTTTTTTTTTACTAGAAAGAGGACCTGCTGCTTACCTGTTTTGCTCAGCAGCGTCTCTTGATCCGTCGCGGCTGCACACAAACCCAGTGGAGTCACGTGAATGCCCATCACATGACTCCGCTCAGTTCCTGTTCCTGCTCGAGCAACCAGAGGGAAACAGCGGCGCCCACGGAAGTCTGCGAGCAGCACCAGAAGATCTGCAGTTCAGGTAAGGTGGAGGAGTAAACAAATGTGTGTGTGTTAGCATCGATCCGTGTGTAGGGGGCCCATGGAGGCTGAAAATGATGTGCATGTACTGGCTGCCTGAGCATGACAGGAGTGCGATTGCTAACAATTGCAAGCAGCTAACATCAATCACACTCATATTATGCCCAGGCAGCCAGTACAATAACTTTATGTAGTATATTTTTTTTAAAATTTCAGCCCTCAAAATTAAGTTGCGTCTTATACTTGGGGAAATACGGTATTTGGGCAGTCTCCTCAACGCTCAGACAGATAGTTATCCATCATGGAATGCCATCAGGGAGGCATCTGATTGCCCCCATATTTATTATGCAGCATGACAAGAACCCTGAACATTAACCCCGAAGTTATTAAGAACTATCTTCAACGTAAAGAACACAGTATCCTGGAAGGGATGGTGTGGCCCCCACACAGCCCTGATCTCAACATCATCATGTAAATCGCAACTGAGTCTGCCTAAATCCACAGAAGAACTGTGGCTGATTCTCCAAGATGTTAGGAAAAGGCTACCCGCTATGCAAGTGTTCTTAGAATAATTAATGCTGTTTTGAGGGCAATAGGTGGTCGCGCCAAATATTGATTTGATTAAAATTTTTATTCTGTTCACTCACTTTGCATTTTGATAAACGACAAGAAAAAACTATTAACATCTATATTTTTTACAGTGTTTTTCCACACCTGCACGTTTTCCACTTTTGCACAGTGCTATGTATGTGTATATAAATATATATATATATATATATATATACTGCAACACAAATTGTTTTTAGAGCACACACCTGAGAATATACACTGTGTAGGGCAGAGCTACTGAATAAAATAAATAAATAAAAACAAATGTTCCAAAGTCTTGTGTTCCAAAGTCATACCGTGATAAGAGCCTCACACTACGACAAATGACACATGCTGGGGCAATGAATATCTTGCCTTTTTGTGTTTTTCTTTTGCTTTCTTTTCACCAGGTTCTTAAGCAACTGTTGAAAGCTTTTTACATTATTGACAAGAAAGCCAAACAGGAGGCTTTGTTTAACCTTTATTCTCATCGTGTTCAATTGATCCAGTTCTTGGTCAGTTGATTGGAAGAAAATGTAATGTATTTTTTTTTGCAGCAGCAGCGGTGTGTTTCAAGGAGGGGTATAATATGGGTATTAGGACAAGTTGTAAGTAAAAGCATAGAGGGACACAAAAGGCACAATGAACACACAGTTGTGCACACAGTAGTAAATGAGGGAGTGCAGACAGAGACAAGAATCAAGTAAGTTATGAAATAAAGACATTTCTAGAGGGAACCTAACAGAGGTGGCTGTAGGTTTTTAGGAGACCTAAGCAAAGTCGTTTCGAAGGCCTCATCTCTTAATAGAAATGAAAAATTATTTATAAAAGAACGCAATTTTGTTAGAGAAAGGAAAATAAAAGTTTCTAAACTGTTAAGGGGGCTTTAAGACCTCTGGTGGGACCTAACAACAAACCTTGATTCAAGCATGAGAGAAGCAGCTGCTGGTGACACAGCTGTGGCACACACATGAAAGCATGGAGGTGACAAACCTATGCATAATGTTATATGATGGGATTTTAAGACAAGAGAAGCACTGAACCACTGTCCTGATCTTTCCTGACTGGCCCAGGGATGTGAAAGATCATGAAAATGTGTGTTACAGCACATACCTCCATTGCAGCTCACACATTAACCACAGCTTGGGTTCTCTCCAGTTTTTGCCTGGAGACTCAGGCCGGAGCACCGCTTCTCTGGGTCACTACCAACAATGCTGGACGTCCCACTCCTCCAACGATAGCTTGTGTCCTGAAACGTCAGTGGGACATCCCCACAATGTCAGCGGGACCACTCCTCCTGATGAGCCACTTTCATGGCTGATCCTGTCACCCCCCCCCACACACAGGTGTCCCAATTAAGACACCTGAAACATTGGTGTATATGTGTGTATATACGTGTATATATATATATATATATATATATATATATAATATATGTATGTCATTTATATCTATATCAGTCTCGTTTATGCTGAGTGTGATGGGCTGAAAAAGAAAAGATCTAGTGATCTAAGTAGTCTATTGTCACATGGATACTCCACATGTTTCACTAATGAGAGACACTCATACATAGATTTTTGTTCTGTAATGCCCTTGTGGTTAGGTACACATAAGCCAGCATTTTTAAGCAACTGTATGTTAGAGTATTTTTAGACCCTCAAGTCTCAGAAGCCTTAATTGTGTATTTGTTTTACAGTGCATTTCTTTGTCTACAGTTGTGTGTCATGATATGTGCATGGCACTAAATGCAAGGTAGAAAGAGTAGAAGTAGAAAAGTTCCCACTGTCCGATTTAGTGTTAAACATCTTTCATTATTTTCTGGGTGGGGTGAAGCCCAAATCCAGATATAACTTAAATCTGATGGGACCTAGATCAGCTTTTTTATGACCAACCTGAATCCTCGCAAAACATCTCTCCAAACCATATATTTTCTAAACTAAGAAACTGCTCGACCAAAAGATGCCTAGGGATACCCCTGATAATCTCATAGTAACCCCACGTGCCCCCTGCATCAGTCAGATTTATGGTGTAACAAAGCAAATTCTCCCATGCTACACTGTAGTTTTAGCCAAAGGGCACAGTTTAAAGATCTGAGAGCACAGGTTAGTGAATTAATAACTGGTGATACGCTCTTCCACCTTTTCACCAACACTCCTTAATCAATTTGCCAGGTACAAGTGTTTAACCCCCGAGAGGCAAGGTGCTACGAAGGTAATATCAGTCTCTGTTCATGGATTTAATGCCCGAACGCCTGAACTCTGCCAGTGAACTTAGCACAGTCAGATTCGGCAAAGACACAACTCATTTATCTTGTTCATTCCTTTGCAAGGGAAGATCTCCAGGCAGATATTCCAGCCTTCTCTACTCATTACCTTTTAATTGCTTCTAAATTGCTGTGTGACCTCTGCTGATTTGTCAATAGCAGAATCTATCCGTCTGAAAGTAAAACAATTTTGGTCCTGTATGTCAGGGGACACAAATTCCCTTACTGCTGTAAAATAATGCTGAGATACGCATTTTCTTTTTGATTCATGTAAAGCCTGCACTAGAATTGTTTTTATGAAAGAAATGTAGTGATAATGTATATAACTCATTAAGCAGTGAAACAGGAATGGGTTTTAGGTTTTAAGTCAAGGCTTAACGAGGGACGTTAGTCTCTAAAGGTCTCTGGAAATATACCATTACACCCTATCAACCTTATTGGGTTTTATTCATATAACTGAAATTACACACAGAAGAAAGACTGATGATAAGATAAATTAGCATTTAAAAATGTGTATTTAGCTTCTTGAGTATAATTTGTTTTGTATGTATTCCCTTCTTTATAATCTGATTCCATTCTTTAGATTAGGTTAGAAAATAGTCTCATTGAGATTACAGAAGCCATAAATCTTATTATTATATGTATGTTGCATGTACCAGCAAGGAAAATATTTTGAGGTTTTCTATTTTTCAATCACACCTTAACTCACCTGTAAACTGATAACTGTAAACTGTATTACATGGCTTAAACAACGTAAAGAAAATGAAACCAATATTTTTT
Source organism: Spea multiplicata (assembly GCA_009364415.1). Classification (NCBI taxonomy): domain Eukaryota; kingdom Metazoa; phylum Chordata; class Amphibia; order Anura; family Pelobatidae; genus Spea; species Spea multiplicata. Next base: position 55,372 of record VKOC01046703.1, on the reverse strand, counting down.
ACTTCCAGTTTCATCTGCAGAATGTGTACATTGTTAGAATTAAGAGTTGTTATGGAAGTATAAGGGCTTATTTATCATGTAGGGCTGTATTCAATTACTATCTATAAATAAAAATCAATAATTGTATTGATTAAACCATGGAAGTCTGCATGGACCATGAATTTCTCAAATGAAAGCAGTTGAGTATGGAGTCAGAAGCTTTGTCATTGCTTTGCCACCAGGATCTTATCTCAGATTAAGGAGAAATCATTACATTTGAGATGAAAGCAAAATTGAATCTGGCAATGAAAACTATCAATGTTGATAGTTTTTAATAAATATTACTGGACCAATCAAAGGGATATCTAAAACATTTTAGGCAACTTTTAGTTCAGTTTCCACGATCCCTATGTGTGAATATAGGATTTGACATGTAAACACGTAATATTCACTACTTTATGTTCTCTATCTGCATTGTTTCAGCAGGCTTTCACTTATGAAATTATGAAATAACTACAACACAAGTATACATATAATACAAATTGAAACATATGATATAAGTAAAATTATATCTATACCATAATAAGTTATACCACTTTCAATATCTACTCTCGTGGCACTCCAAGGGTGCTTGGATGGACCCCCCCACACACACACACACCTACACACACAACTTAGAGGTAGGTGGTAGGCGGTGTTTTTTTATTTTAATATTATGTATGTTATATTTAAATTCCTACAGGGTAGGGATGCAGGGAAGGGGAGAGGTATTTTAACCACCTGAAGTTACCCTTAGCTTAACTGAGCACACAACTTCTTATTGAATAGATGCAAAAAAGTGCATTGGTTGAGATTTTTTTTGTACAATTCATAATGGAACAGTGCCAAAAAAACCAATAAGATCAATAATAAGTATAAAAAATAAGGTTAAAGTAATATAAATAAGTCATTAATCTCAGGTGGTAGAGGGCTAATGCTTGTTTTTCCACCCAAGTAGAAAACAAACTCACGTTTCTTTCCACAACTGAAATTCAGAGACAAAACATATTGGTTCTGGACCAAATATTACCAGCCTTTCAGAGCCAAGTCTAGGGTCACTGAAGCCTGGGTGCAAGATTTGTTTGGTGCCTTCTGATGGTGTGGCTAACCACACCCATTCGCTTTGACAACCATTCCACCTCTTTGAGCCACCCGACTTCACCAGGTAACATGTAAATTGCATCCCACAATTGCAGTAGTCAGTGACATCTTTGACGCCCAAAGAACATCATACTGAATGTATCAATGACCTCCGGTCCTCCAACTTTGAAGAACTGATCACTGTATAATGATGGAAGTTGTGGTATTCCACTGTTAGGCTCAGTATTTTCCTAGTTTTTAGTTAAAATGTGTGCAATAATTATAGATTATGAAGGGCCAATTTAAATATATAAAAAGGACCAGCTACACCATGAATACAAATGTGGCCCATTGAAATGCAAAATTAAGAATATAAACATTGATTCATCACAATCAACAAATTCATTTTCACACGACAAAGTTAACCCCCCCAAAAAATGACCAATTTCCAACTTAAAAGAAGCATCCGAGCGAGAGGGGCAAAAGCATAGCTTGCTCTTTTCTCGCTCGAGGCAAAAACAAAAAACTCTGCACCACACTATATTTTTACAGGGGTTATGTAATGAGGAAAATAATGATATTCAAACTGCAGACACTAACGAGTACAGTGTAACTTATTTCAGTGTATAGTGATGCCTACACAGTGAGTGATGCAATATAACTGCTATCATTATAAAGTGATCAAGACACAGACGGCGGTACAGCACGAGTCCTATCATTATATAGCTATTCAGACACAGGGAGTGGTACAGTATATATTTTATCATTATATAGCAAGCAAGGCACAGGCAGTGGTACAGCATAACTCCCTTCACGATATACTGAGACAGACATTGACAGTGGTAAAGCATAATCCCCATCACTAAATAGTGAGCCAGACATTGGTAGTGGTACACCAAAACCCCCTTTCAATATATACTAAAACAGACATTCATGGTGCTACGCCATAACTCCCAATGTCACATCGGTATATTAATATCACTTTTTAGTTATATGTGATGGGCCATTGGTGCAAATTTTCCTAGTTTTTAGTTAAAATGTGTACAATAATTATGAAGAGCAAATGTAAATATATAAAAGGCCCAGCTACACCACGAATACAGAAGAAACTAATACAAAGGGCCCATCAGACTACAAAATTAAGAATATAAACATTGATTCATCACAATGAATAAATTAAATGTATTAGAATTCCATCCCTGTGCTGATCTCTGCAATTTTGTTGTCCTGGACAACAGATTAAAAAAACAAGATGCCTGAGCAGGTAGATGATCATCATTTGTGCCTACAAAATTAGCCCTTTTAGGTACAACGCTTGCATTTGTGACATACCCAAATAAATTACCATGATATCTGCTAGACGGCTATGTCTGGACTGTGAGTTTGTTTTACTCTGTACTCGATAGACCTTTGGCTAAGAAAAAAAAACAATTTGTGGGGAGCAGTTGCTATTAGTAAATAAATCAGCTATCTTTGCTAAGATACTATATTTTTTGTTATCTGCTAAAGATGAGAAACTAGAGACTTGTTAAAGTGAATATATTAAAAGCAGAAATACAATATGCTCACAAACTGCCTCCATTAGAATATTCATTTTGTAAAACTGTAATTATCTGTGTAGAATTTAATTTCTTGTTTTGGATGTTCAAGCAGAGATTTTATTAAACAGACTATGTTAATATGTGTGGTATTTAATATATCTGCCTGAAGCAGGACAATACAGCTTTGCCTAATGTTTATATGTCTACGTATCATCTGTAGACTATATATACATATTTTAATTACTATTTGTATTCTGTCCACGTTGAAATATATTAGATGAAGAAAAAGTTTGCTCTAAAGAACTTTCTATTGCCTCTTTAACAGACTTTATAAGCGCAACTATCAGGTTTAAAACCCAAGCACAAAGCCTTTTTTCCTCTCAAACACCCCAAGGAAGAAATAATGAACACTTAGATTAAAATAAAAAAAGCCTTTAGAATTGTACCTGTGGGGACGCTCTGTGTATCTGCTCTGTGACAAGTCCCTTCTGATCTGTTAAATGCTCTCTATACGCTTTAGAAAGAGCCTGATTCACGCCTTCGAAGCAGGAAACAGAGGCAAAATAAAATTAAAATGTAAGTCAGAAAGGAGAAAAGATGTTAAAGGGTTTTGTGGGAACTGCAGGATGCTCAACAATGCAATACCACCAACAATCCCACAAAAAAACTGTAGATAAAGAATTACATATAATAATTACCTGTGTGACGTCTCTTAATTGAAAGTGCTTTCTGTGTAAACCCTTAGGTGAATGGACTTGAAAGGTGCCGTCTCCGTACGATGAAAAAAAGGATTTTTCACAAATAGTTATAAAGAAGTGGCTTTGTTCATTTTTCTGGATTTTATTTCAGCCATTAACCTTTTCAGGGACTAGAACCGAATGATAATCAAAATAGCCAATGTTAAATAAATGTTTCCAGGTGCAAAAGAACATTTGAGGTATGTACACCATTCTGTGCTTTATTTAATACCCTTCTCTTATACATCCATACATTGTATGTATAAAATCGTATAAACAACTAGAGGGGTTGTTGAAAATTGCCCCAGTTTCCCTCACTCTGTATGGTGAGGGGTAATTAATGAATCCTTGGTAGGGAATATAGCCAATTACACTCTAGACGTAACTTACACTGTAGACGTAACTACAGGGGTTGCAACTGCAATGGGGGCCATCTCTCTAGGGGGCCCAGGTGGCCCCTATGACTACTTGTTCTGTCTCCTAATGCTGGTTCAATATTGTTCAGTAACACACACAGTAATACGGCGGGGTCACGGTACGTGACTCTGGTGATACTGAGCCTGCTCGCCCAATGTGCTGCAGGAGAGGTATGGAGGAGTAGGAAGGATAGTTAAGGAGGTGCAGGCGAGAGGGTGGGTTATGCATGTAAGTATGCCTGTGAGCATGTATGTGTATGCATAAGTCTTTGTGAGCATGTATGTGTATGCATAAGTGTGTGTTACCGTGAATCTGTATATGAAAGTCTATGTATGTACGAACATAAATGTGTAAGTGTTTGTGTGTTAATTTACTGTAGATATGTGTGTGTGTGAGCATAGATGTGTAAGTGGTGTAAGATGGAGTGTGTGTTAGCATGAATGTGTAAGTGCCTGTGTGTTAACGTGGATGTGCATGTGTACATATGTGTTGTGTTTCTGTGTGAGCATGGCACAGACCATGGTGTTTGGGGCAAAGATGGCACAGATAAGATGTTTTGGGGCACTGACAAGCTAGGGCAAAGATGGGACATATATGCTTGGGATTAAGATGACACAGAAAAGATACTTGGGGCAAATGTGGCACTGTGGGACATGTTGGTCGGTGAAGTTTGGTAAACACTATTATTGAAATGAATAAATGTTGGGTTATACATTTCAGTCTACATTTTCTGAAGTATACTAGTTATCCCATAAAACAAATAAAACATGTTAGTGTTTCTTGTCAATATTATTAGCATTACATTTGTCACACTGCAAAGCTCGACCAGCCAAGACGGCAAAACATAAAAAGTAACTTTGATATGCAGTTGTTCACAGATATAAAAGTTGTACACTCTGTGGTACTTCCAAATTAAACCTGTTGGCTATTATGTTAGAAATCCTAGAGCCTCAGATTATTTCATTAGAAGACATCACATGTAAGTATTAAAGTGCACAACCAATCACCCTCACTTTACTATATTGATTAGAATTTAACATCTTGGAAGAATTAAAGAGCCAAACCTTTCACTAAAATATATTTAGGTTTCTGCATTATTTTGCTACCTCTTTACTATTTCTGGATTGTATTACTAAAAACAGATTGCCTTAACAGGACCAACATCTCTGACTCTCTTTCCTGAGAGATGTTCCCCTTTTCTCTGAAATTTGAAAGTTTGCTGGGTATGTAGGTGTGGACCACAGTGTTCATCTAGTTCTAAAAGACACATTACTATTTATTAATTTATAATTAATATATATAATTCAAAGGGATAATGTATGAAAAATGTGGGGTATCCTTGTCCCATCACCTCTCAGCCCTTGCTTAATCACCACAAAAACCCTTTAGACAGGCACAGAACCCCCACAAAAGTTAAAGAAACATAGTTGACCATCAACATGATCATTTTGTACTCTTTGGGTGAAACATTTTTTATTTTTACTTTCAATAGTTTTTTATTAATTTTCAAAGAAATAAGAAGTACAAATAACACCAATAGTAATACATGGGAGACAGTCACAGTTGTCAGTTATGATCAAACCAAGTGAAAATTCAAACCATCTTGATAAGCATGTATCTCAGTTACATTGTAACATTATAAGGTAATAAAAACGTAAACAAGAAAACTTCCCTGTAAAGGAAGAGGAACAGAACAGTATGCCTGAGAGAATTTTTTAAAAAAATCATAAGTGTATATCTGCCAGTGGCGTCTCCAGCTTTCATATTTAGGGGGGGCACATGGGGGGCCAGGGACCAAAGTAGGGGGGCCAATTATAAAATGTTACATATACACTATATATATATATATACACGTTAGACGTGCATTTTTAACTACATAATATGCACTTATTACCCCCTGCTTCCGATATATATTAATATTAGCTCCTGCTGCTGATATATATTAATATTAGACCCTGCTGCCGGTATATATTATTAGTCCCGGCTTCCGATATATATTAATATTAGCCCCTGCTGCCAATATATATAAATATTAAACCCTGCTGCCAATCTATAAATATTAGACCCTGCTGCCAATATATAAATAAATATTAGCCCCTGCTGCCAATACATATATATATACATATATATAAACATTAGACCCTGTTGCCAATATATTTTATAGTTAAAAAATTGGACCCTACCCAAGCATTTCCTTGGGTCCTGCTCAGCGCTCCCTTGCATGCAATCACTCCCTCCGCTACCACACCGAAAAAAATATATTTGCCAGACTGCAGATCGGGAGAAGACAGTGAGAGTCAGTCCTGCACCGTGACAGTGAGAGGTCCTCTCCCCTGTAATCATCCCCAGAGTCCCTTTGTCCCCTCATTCACTAAACCATACCGCTCTTTTACTTACACCCTGTAGTTCAGGTATAGATCAAATAAACAACACATGGAAACAACACATGCAACTGAATTAGACAAAAAAACCCTGTATTTGCATGTATACATAAATAATGTATGGAAACATAGCAGATACAGATCAACAGAATTATACACACTATTTGACATCCAAACAACTATAAATCATTTTTATCACATTATTAAAATCCCAGAAATCAAAAAAGTTAAAAGGCCCAAATAAATTAAGATTAGACATAATGGAATCAAACATTTGCTACTGCAAAAAATTTTAGGTGAAAAAGTCCAGTTTTATTCAGCGCAACAAAACAGTGATAGCATTATTCTTAACAATATTAATGCAACACAACCATCTTAGCACTGCGTCACCAAATGAACAAATGAACACCTTATTAACACAATGATAACACAATGCATGCAGCTGCATATAACTAAGCTGAGTACCACTTGGTCTGAGAAGGCCTGTGAAACCAAAGGGGAAGAGTGTCCTGTATAATGTAATCAAGAACTGAGTTTCACAAACTCTGAACCAACATCTACGTTTCCTTTTAATAATATATTCAGACTGAAATAAGAGTAAATAACACAAAACCTTTACTTTTCCTCTCACTGATTTCTAGGCCTAGAAAGTTTTGTCCTCTGAAGTGACCACAAAATCTGGATAAATAAAAATTACAAAGTTCTATTTAACCCTCTACAGCAAGTAAAGTGCCAGGAAACAGATGACCAAACTCATATCAGGACAGGCTCTGCCACACTGACACCCAAACACATACCCCAGGGCAAGCTCTGCCACACTGACACCCAAACACATACCCCAGGGCAGGCTCTGCTGCCACATGGACCCCCACATCAGGATGGGATAACCATATAAAATGCCTTCCACATTGCTTTGTTGTTTGTGTGTATTGACCCTTGTGTATTTGTGCCCCCCAGCCACCCCCTTTGTGCATTTTTGCAATACACCCTTGTGTATTGATTTATTTGATGCCCCCAGCCAGCCCCCTCCCTTGTGTATTGATGCACCAACCCCTTGTACTGGTTAATATAATGGCCCCCATACCCATGTGTATTAACCCCCCCGTTTGTGTATTGATATATGTGACATCCTTCTAACCACCCTGATGTGTAATTATGTCCCCAGCCACCATCTTTGTGTATTATTTAATTTTCCCAATGCAGCCCCCACCTTGTTAATGTCCCTCCTTCTGTCACCTCCACTATTTATTTAAAATAAAATACTTTTTTGCTGGCCTTCATTCTTCCACTGTAACAGCAGACTGCTCTTCTCTCTGTCAGGCAGTGACAAGCAACTGTTCTGTAAGAGCCCGCCCCCTTCAAAGGGGCGGGACGAAGAGCCTCAGTCAGTGATTGGCATGCCAGCAATCCATTAAGCAGCCAGCGGAGGCGATTTTACAGCCACTTTGAAACTGTCAGCTGCATCGGCTGCAATTGGAGCTTAGTGTTCAATGGTATAGCGTTTCACTTGGGGGGCACACTGGGGGGCACAGCATAATGTAGGGGAGGCCATGGCCCCCTCTGGCCCCCCCCTGGCGACGCCCCTGAACTTATTGGCTCCAGGTACCTGAAGCCTTCCCTTGTGAGACGTTGCCAGGACTGTCCCTCTGACGTTTGTGGGCGGTCCCGCTGACGTTGGGGGAGTTCCTGCTGACGGCAGCGGCAAACACCCCCCTTTGAAGGAAAAAATAGGCGGAGAGAGGAGCGTGTCAGAACCCCGCGACCCAGAGGATTCAGGTCTTGACCTGGAGAACCGGCGAAGTAGCGCACACCCGGCAATCTCCGGGTCAAACCCAGAGAGTTCCCAGGTATGCACGTAACCCGGTGTGAACTTCCACCAAAGTGGCAGCGCTTGTTGTGGGAGAGGACATCAGTGCAAGTGCCGTCATATAGCCCACAGGGTCGGTATACACTTTAACCCATTCACCACAGCAGAGAAGACAGAAAACAGACTCCAGTTCCAGGCCGTTACTGTCATTGTGCAAGCTTAGGTTGCCTGCTTGCTTATTGATGTCCTATGCACAGCAAGGTCTGATGGATGCTGAGTAACACTCTGGAGTCTTTACCTAGTTGCAAGGAAAGACAATGATGAACTAAAAATGCCAGAAACATTTGTTTTTGTATTATGTATCTTATGTATTGTTTCAAATAGCCGCTGGTTAGTCTAGACATTTAGGTTACATTCAGACAGTGACCTAATCTTTTCTGTGTCCTTTTTATGAGTTTTCTACTTGAATGTTGGCTATATATGTATATAAAAAAGAATATGTTTAAATGATCATCCGTGAATGGTTCCTTTTAAAATACATGATTGAACTGGTTTGCTAGTCTATATTTGTTCCCTTCTTGAATACTAACCTTTTTCTAATATGCATTAGTAGCTTGACACACCCTACTAAAAATGTTTTATTATGATTGATAAAAACCGCTACATTCTCTGAAGTTATCAGCAAAACATTATTAAAAGATTTATACCCAAATAAATCCTCTTATTAGTTCCTAGATTGTGGTGCCTTTCTTGGTAGCAATGGGAAAACCAAACAGTAAGTTGGCACCTGAGATGTTGCAAGACCTTGTCCAAAGCACGGAATTCACAGAGCAAGAGCTCAAACATTGGTATAAAGGCTTCCTGAAGGATTGCCCATCAGGGATTCTCAACCTGCAAGAGTTCCAGCAGCTCTACATTAAGGTATTGTGTTTTTATCTTCTGCCATATATTGATACTTATTATATATAAATAAAAGATAATAATAATACAGGAGATACACAGGTTTGGTTCCCATTTACCAACAAGCGGATCCCTTCAGTAGCTAGGAATGCAATTGTGAAGGTGATATCAAACCTGGCTTTGGACCTGAAAATTCTTGGAGTGAAACAAAATTATGTAGAATTTAAGAAAATATAATGAAACAATTCATCCTGAGGTAGTATCAACAACAAAAATCTATGTAAGCAAAAGTACCAGCCTGTTTTGACACTCTGGAAGCTCCCATAATTTATCCAGGCCAGTGAAGGCCTTTCAAGTGGTTGCTAGAGTCCAATGAGATACTGCAAGTTGCACAATGTAGGCCTTTGGTCAGACACCATTTCTGTGTTTCCTTAATGGGCTTCCTACCCATTTGTTTCTTTTTAGTGATGTCTTGATTTGTAATGGCCACTGTTCATTGATCCTACTAGGCCTTAAAAGGCCTAGAAGGTTGAATATTGTCATCCTTTCCATATAGGACTGTATAGGATCTCTATCTTATACACATTCACCTGTTTATAAATATATCGAAACTTTTTAGCAAACACTTCATGCCTACAGTGCAGCTGTTTTAATGGTTTAACCAATGTTTCTTGACAATTAGACCATAGCAATGCTCTATCAGTGTGATGATTAGTAAGGTACCACTATAAAATAAAACAGTCCTGTTAGGGCAGTTATTTATTAAGTTAGCCACCAAGTGCAAAGCATAGGGTAGACCAGAAAACATAGGCCTAGCCCAGATTCTAGTTTTAAACATTTTAAAAGAGGAGGGTTAGGGCAACCCTAATTGGGCCTGCATCACTCTAGTCCTTTTCAATATACGATATGTGTTTTTGTGATGTTATTCACCCTCCAATCTTTCCTCTGTCCAATATGTGCCTTTAGTTCTTCCCATATGGGGATGCTTCTAAGTTTGCTCAGCATGCCTTCCGCACATTTGACAAAAATGGAGATGGGACCATTGATTTCCGGGAATTCATTTGTGCTCTGAGTGTTACCTCACGTGGAAGCTTTGAGCAGAAACTGAACTGGGCCTTTGAGATGTACGACCTGGATGGAGATGGCAAAATCACACGACTGGAGATGCTGGAGATTATCGAGGTATGTCAAGGAGTGGGAAGTGAATTGGACAGTGTGACAAAAAAGGATTTGTCATGTTATTGGATGCATGTAAAGGAGGAATAGTCATGAAAGAGAGAAAACAATGTTGTAGGCAGGAAGAGAAGGTAATAGAAACTGAGAAAAAAGGGGGGAAATATTGTGGTTGAATTTAACATCCTTACTTATCATATGTTGAAGTAGTTATTTTATAATCTGCTAGTAGCAACCAAAGGTGGTTGTGAGAGGGATTACCTATTTGTTTTATCTGGATACTCTTGTCTGGGAGAACCTCCTGTAAAAATGCGAGGTCTCCAGAACAGAGGTCACCTTCTGGAAGAACCAGATTGTTCATGTTACTTACATTGCAGAATCCTTTATTTCCGTAAGGGAAAAAGCCAACTGGACTTAAATTGACACATTGAAGGAGTTGAAATTAGATATCACCATGCTCAGAAAAGCCAAGTTTTCTTCTGAAGTGTCTTATAGGATCGCCAGGTATAACTGTTTGTCATAGTGATTTTAATCATTCTTATTGAGGAAAAAAGAACCCCAAATTTTAATGAAGATAGACTCCTTAGTAGTAAAGCATCCAATGTAAATATCAAAAAGGCTTAATTAATTAATGGCTAAATTGTTTCTTCGGCCAATTCCATTCTGCTTGTTGCACATACCCCAATTTTATAGGTTAGAAAGATGGTTGGAAGGAATACTTTTTTAAGTTATGACATGAGTCTGTTTTCTGATCTATACTGTGTATATTCATAACAATATTTATCTGTGTAAAAGGCACATCTGGTTCACCGGTGCACATGCATTTACTGGGGTCACATAATGTTTTGTTTAAATATACACCACTATCTCTTATAGTGTAACTCTCTCTATCTTGTTTTATATTTTAGGCAATCTATAAGATGGTGGGCACTGTCATTATGATGCGAATGAACCAGGACGGCCTCACTCCACAGCAGAGAGTTGATAAAATCTTCACAAAAATGGACAAGGACAGAGATGACCAGATCACCCTAGAAGAGTTTAAAGAGGCAGCTAAAAGTGACCCCTCTATAGTGCTGCTTCTGCAGTGTGACATGCAGAAATAGCACCTACCCTCCAACACCCCAACCACGCCAGCTAAGCTGAACTTCCTGCATGCACCTGACTACCTTCCCCAACCAACAGCAACCTGGGACCTTCCTCCTGTGTGATAAGACTTTCACACCATACTGGTCTTATCATTATAAGAGGGAGGTGACAATGTGACTGCTTCTTATTCAGGGTCCAGACTGAGAAACACTGACCCGTGGAACAGGAAGGCATATGAGGTTTTACATGTTGACAAAATAAACAGTGGTTTGGTTCAGTCCTCATTAATGTGGTCTTACCACTGATGCGTTTGCTTCTTCTCTGTTGCTTACATGTGGAAGGTTTGAGCTTCTGTCTATGTGTAATTCACAGTGCTGTCCCGATAAAGAGAGCATGTATTCTGTGAGGCTAGGGAATGTTCTGCCTTGTATTGTACTTATAAAAAGCACTGCACGGGTATACAGTGTTTGACATGTAACATAGATGTTACTTTAAATGTAATATATACAGGGCTTGTCCCGTTATTATTTTTTATGACACTGCTTGAAGTGTTACAAGAGCATGACATGTATGCAATACCTTGCTTTTGTTTTATGGCTTAATGTGGTATTGTGACTTCTATATTACAACTGGTTTTGTGATTTTATATAAATGTGTGTGTGTACATGTATGTATATATATGTGTATATGTATGTATATATGTGTGTATGTATATATATATAAAAGTTATAGGCATGTGGAAATCAGGCAATAGATTTTGAGTAAATTTTCAACTGAGCATTTTTCATGAATATTAGTATAATTGCCAAAACAGGTTAGCAAAAAAAAGAGAAGGCACAAAGACCTGATTTCAGACAGGGACCAACACACACCATGCAAATGTCCAATGCACCTCCCACCTACCAAACCTTTAACTGGGCTCACAGGTTCCACCCCATGCTGGAAGCAGGAGCGGGGACATTTCTGTCAAGGAGCTCAATTATGCCCCTCACCTTGTGACACCTGGGGCAGATCCCCTTCTCGCCCTGTGGAAATTACTGTCCAGCTACATACTGTCAAAGCTACTCAGACTGCGATGGAATGAAGTACTGTAGGGTAGGATATATGTGGCAACAAGCTATACTCCTTACATCTAGGCAGATGTAAAAGTCCAGTGTGTAGCCACATGTACTCAACAAGTAGAGGATGCCTGTGATCTATGGGCCACTGGTCTTAAAGTGCAAATGCCCATTTTACGTCTGGGCCTGGTCTTGCCTGGTTTCACACTTTGCATGTAACACGTGTAATATGACTGGCAAATGGCACTGTGCACATGGTGTTTGTCTGCATACACACATGAGTTAGTCTGTATATGCAATGCAAGAGTATTTCACGTACAATATAGTAGAATAAAACACTGTCTCTGAACATTACTTCTAATTTATATATACTTTGTGGTGCTGTTTTAGAACATTTTGTTTGTCTACAAAAGCTGCCAATTAAAATTTGTTATGCATATAACACGTTAATCATTTAGATCTTATTTTTTATGTTGTGCTTTGCAAACAACATATTATGGAAGTAGACTGAAATGTAATATTATATATATTATATATATATATATATATATATATATATATATATACACATATACTGATATTTGGCTGACAAGCAATACAGGAAACACTTTAGAAAATACAAACAATGTATACCATGATTAAGATATGACTAATGAACTGGACAATGTGATATTGTCAACCAAATAACACTATCTACAAAAGATAGTATCTTGCATAAGTAAGATTTTTTAACATTTAATTTGATGCAAAAAATGTAAGCTCAGTTGAACTCATATATTCAGTTGAAAAAATGATATGTTGACAAGCTTCAATATATATATATAATGCAGCTTTGCTTGTTAAGTGTAGTTATTGTGTGTGTAGGTGGATGTGTGTTATATCTGGTTCTTTAACATGTTGCTTGCAGGAAAGTTAAAATGGACTGGACCAATCCACTCTTTGAAGGTAGATTTAACTGACTCTGCATACCCTGCTGGAACTTGGCAATGACGTAATAGTGTACTAATGTGTGGGTGGAATGGTAGGTTCAGAGATTCTATAAGTCCCCTGAACCAAAGAATCAAATTGTTCTTCTTGCTCCAGGTGTACCAAATAGAGATTGTAGAATGTGGTTTTTTGATTGGTTGGTCAGTGATTTAGCTTGATAGGATCCACTCAGAATGACTAAATGCAAGCCCCCTAATATTGAGAGTCACAGGTATGCAAGTACCCACTCTCAGCACTTTAGGGCCAGCTGGCCCAAGCTGTCCAGAAGACTGTCCCTCCAAGACATCTTTCCATTCCCGCACCTGTTGTCTGTGTGAGTGTACAGTCTGATCAGTGAACTTGGTATATTTTTCTAACTGAAAATAAAGTAAAAAAAAATACTAAGGATATTCATTGTGTACAAGCACAAACACAATATATATGTGTATATGTGTGTTTTTAACATTTCATGGATTTCTTCTTATTGCTGTAATCATTATTAATATATTATACCATTTAGTGTTTGTTTTGGGTTAAGTGAAAGGTGTGCTTTACGAAATATACACTGTCACTAAGAACTTGAACGGTACTTTAAAGCTTCTGTTTAAACATAATGGGCATAAACTCTCACACGCATGTAGTATGGAAATGCAGAGATATGCATCATTCAAAGCAGAATTGGTACCCCAGGACATTTTTTTTAAATCCGAGATGCGGCTCTAGTGATAAAAGGATTAATGCATTGTAGTTGTGCAATGTTTCAGTTACATATCTCCAATACCTTTTGACATTCCCACATATCACTGCCTTGCATATGTGAAATTCAAATACTGTAAGATACTAGGGTGAGTCACAAATCATTGTGCTCTATTGCCAAAAGTATTAAGGCAGGCAGCGGGAGTCTTCTACATGGATTCCAAAGAATGCACACGTTTATGGCTCATAAAACATTTAACTACGCTCCTCAAATCTATACACGTTTGTCTGGACCTTCTCTCAACTAACAGTACGCAGTTAAGCCAAGTCATAATTTTATCACTTGTCACGTATCCCTTGGAACCATGAGTTCCAAAATGATATTACAACAAGAGCTATTCTTGGAAAGTACTTCATAGAGCATGGCTTGGGCTGTATGATAAACAGGGGTTTGTTTATGTTGCCTTTAATTATAGGTAACTCTATCAATGGAAACTGCTAATGTGTGTCAGTCTGAAGCAGATTCTGCAAACAAGAATGTTTCTTCTTCTCACTTTGTAAACTAATGTCATTAATAGAATCACCCTCAACTGAGTTGAATACCTTTATAACTACGTGGATGATTAGAAACGCCATCACTAGTACTGCTGAATGCCCAAAATCTTTGTTGAGTTTTTTTTGTTATCCACAGATGTTTTGGAAAATATTAGCAGATTTAGGGCTATTAAAACATCGCATTAAGCAAAAACAAAAGATAAAATACTAAAACAAAAAATATGTCCATAAGATTTTGCAAGCCTGCATCTACCATGTCCCCACCACCTATCTGGTAAATCTCTTTAGGTAAAAGTGGGTCTAGAAGAGAGAGAGACAAAACTCTTTGTGGATTCCAATCTTTCTTGGAGTGTTATTCTGCTTCTTTCCCAATTACAGTGGGCACCACCAACACTATTTTGCTATTCTTTAGGTTGTTCTATTGCTCCATCGTCAACCTCACCTGCAGGTTCTCAGCAACCAACAGGAGCTGTGAAACATGCAGACCAGTTCTAGGCCAAGGAACCCAATTCAATAACAAACAATCATTACTTCATGTTGCTAGATTCTACAGTATAAACTTTCCAGTGTTCATGCTGAAGGAGGGAAGGAACGCTAAATGATTCCAACACCCAAATCAGTCAAAACCTCTATCAACAGTATAGCCATTTAGTAAAACCTTCAAGTTTAAAAGTGTTTATTGACATCTTGTACGGGAACTTGACCCAGGCTAGCAACTGATCAAATTTCAAAGAGAGCATGGGGATTGCTGGTCCCAATAAGGGGATAAGGGCACTGGTTGAAACCAGGGCCTCAACAATATCTGAGAGTAACTGAAACACCCACAGGGGCCCAACCAAGTTGCACGTTAATAAAGCATAATGGAGGTATCCCATTTGCCCATATCCACAGATGCCTGACACACTTATCAGAAGAAACAGGGAAGAGTTTGGACAGTTTTGCCAGAAGAGGGTCCTTCCCCATCAAAACCTCCAAGAAAATACTGCTTGCAAGGGGAGAGGGGCTAAAAATACTGATTCAATCACCAAGAGAGCCCTTACACATATGCCATGGGAACATCTGTACTAACCACTTTATAATAGTAAAGGCGGTCAGACCAGTTTAATACATATGATGGCTGAGGAGGAGTTTTCAACTGAACACATCTCAATGCACATATAGTGAGCACATATACTAACTGTCAGCTCCAGAGCTGGATTGGGAAACACTGGATTGGGGGTACACTGCATGTACAGAAAGCACTCTCATTGATTTCAATGGGAGAGTTTTCATGCCACAGATTGGCTTTTTCAGGCAGCCCATCGGTGGCAAGAATTGTCATCATAGAGGAGGGCAACTGTAGCTTCTACGTCAGGTAAGTGCTCCTTTTCTTTCTTTCATTTTATAGAATTCATGTTCACACTGGGATATTATACATAGTTGGCTTCCTGGGTATACCTGGCAAACACATAGATCATATGCAGTTGACACATTTAGTTTATGCCTCTATATTGTAATATTTATTACTAAATTGACACAGCATATCTTCTGCAATCTCATTGTAGTATCTGAAGAAAATGGCAAAACTACAATACTGCCACACCTTGACGCAAGTGTGTTTGTGAAAACAATATATCACATTCAGGAAAAAAATATGGTCAGGTGTGTGTTTGGGGCAATATTTTAACAAGGGTCAATCCAAAACCTCTAAGGTGACTTGGAGGCAGTAACCCCTGATGTCCTGATCTGAGATAAGAAGACAGTAGGACTAGGCATATATAGCTGTCAGCTGTTTGCCATGTTTTCTAATAATAACAAAACCATGGGCTGCTTATTTTAGTACAGTCTCCATCCCCTTTGGTTCCAAAGAAATTTTCAACTAGTGTGGCTTTAATGCATTCTGAGACGTAGGGCTTAATTCATTTACAACCTGACCTGTCGGCTGAGAGGAAACTTGGTTCAAACTAATATCTGAAAAAATATGAACACTTTTTAAACTTTGCTTAAAAAGACAGCCTGAGTTGTCATGAGATCAAGGGTTGATCCTGAGGATTTTCTGTTTGGCATAATCCCTTATATTATCTCAGTTTAGCGAATGGAAGCATCTTCTTCTCCATCCTTCATATCCCTGGCTCCTTTTCCTCATTTGCAAGGTTCAATTTAAAAAACCTTCCTTATCAATATAATTGTAAATGTATTCAGAGGCCTATATCACCTATGATGCATACTATTTACAACTTTAACAAGACGATAGACTTAATAACGTAATAATTAATTAGGTTAATCCTAGACCTCAGCTGGAATTATTTGAAGAAAATTGTGATGAATCTATAAGCCCGGGCTAAGGACTGTAATTAAGCGATGTTGTCGATCACCTCCATGCCTTTTTATTGTATACATACATTTCACCTAGCTATCTTCTGTATACTTGATAGCGAACTACATGCAGGTTCCATAACTTGTAACAGGCCAAGCACAGGATCCTGAGTAATGTGCGAAAATACTTTAGCCAACTGATGTGATGTTTATCCCAGCCTGCACTTCTCTTAGGGTGGAACCTACAGGTCCCCATGGCATCTAGTTGATGAGCATGATAAAGTGATAAAGCAGTAATCAGTATCAGGCGAGTAACACGGCATGGATGTTGATGTACCTTGAAGGATTATGGTTAATAATGTTTAGAACGTTTGCTTTGAAGAACCTTTTGTAGCTTCGAACACATACCAAGTGTATAATTCATGACATCTTTCTACTTCATATTACCCAGAGGGAGTGTGTGGGCAACAGATATACAGTATGGAGAATGAATGTACCAATACTTTATATTGATTGTACACCTTAGAAATTTTATTTAATCTTTATTTAATAAACATTCCAATAGTGTGGTACCAGAACACTCATTGGTCAGTATTCTTTCCACAGGGCTTCCGAACCTCGAAGGACATACAATTAGTTAATTGGTAATGTCCTCCCATATGTAAATTCATGGATTGCAGAACAACATGTCATAGTCTCACAGATGCATTTAGATTACTGCCATGTAGATTTTACCCTATATTTTAATTTTTTTTTGCAAACTACATGTCGTTCAGTGGAATAAAGAATCAAATTACTTATACAAATGTACACATGCACGGTACATTCTCATTGGTGGCTCTACTGAAATGGTGACATCATGTTGTAATAGAAACATAACATAACAATGTTTCATGTAAGGCATTCATTGAAATTAAATAAACAATGAAGAAACATTCTTATAGAATTATGATTCTGGTCTTTGGTTCAGGTTCATGTATACTCAGAGGCCAATGTGACTTGTGTTACCTAATAATATTTACAGCTTTAATAATAATTAATACAGCGAATTATCCACCTCGACTCTGATTTTATAGAAAAATCATTTTGTGCTACGTCGATAAGCCTTGATTATTTCACAATTTTCTTTTATTTGTGGGATTCTGCCTGAGGATATAGGACTGTTCCTTTTATATAGAGTATGAAGGATATAAGATTGTTCATTCCATTTAGGTCAGGTCCTTGCAAGGGGTTTACTGTATATTTATGTGTACAGGAGTCATGCATCTGCTCAGGTGCACCAATTGATAAAATGAAATTATTATTAAATCTATTATTATTTATTGTTTTATAACGCTCCCTCTTATCCCGTAGTGCTGTACAATGCTATCTAGGATGGCATTAACTCTTTAGGGACTGTCAGCTGGGTTAATCTTCTTTACAGTCTTCATTATCATTCTCGGTTTATGGGAGAAGAGGATCCTCTGGGGGCGAGATTGCAATAAGCTGATCTTGGTTGTCGCCCTAAGTATATATTTATCTTCTCCCTCTCCATTCCTGAATCTGAAGCTGAGAACACAGGGGGTTTATGGGATGCCATATAAAGACATGTCACCAGCGGGGAGGGGAGAGAGAGAGATTGCAAATATAGAGAGGGACACAAGCAACTAGAGTGACAGAGAAAAGGGGGACTGACTGAGTTCTATCAGTGAGAAACCTGGGTGAGAAGCTTTACATGTAGAGGAACAGGGGCTTGTGATGAGAGGCAGAGGGATACAGAGAGAAGAGGGAGAGTCATAGAGAAGGAGGGAGATTTACAGAGAGGGAGGAACAGTGTATAGTGGCAGCTTTTCTCCATCACACACACACCAGCACTACCCAAGGCTTTGCAACTGGAAATATGCTGCCTGGCTCTGGGGAAACAGCTGAGGGAGGATCCCAGCAAGACAGCAAAATCCCAGCTCAAAACCTGCAAGAAAAGCAGGCAGTGGAAGAGGCCAGAGCTTTCTATAACAACCTGACTCCTACCAAGAAACCCAAACTGGTATGTACTGCATATACCCCATAGCTGTCCACTAATATACATTGCCTATGGCAGTAGGATTCAAGTGCCCTGCATTGCATGCAGCATTTTTAGTTCATTTTTGCTGCTGTGTTCTTTAATTTGAGTAACCTACCTGCAGAGAGTCAGCTAAAGGGCAAAAGAGAGGCGAGTGCCCAGATCGCCTTTACACTTGGGTATATGTGCTTAGAGACCCTGCTGAAACTACAGAATTTCTTATTTACTCCACTGCCTGCGTGCATCTGTAAAGGCATAGTAAATTTCTAGTGGAAGTGGGGCGTGTGTGTCTGAATATATGCCGTGTGTTTGTCTGTATGTATGCTGTGTGTGTCTCTGTATATATGATGTGTGTGTGTCTGTATATATATATATATATTATATATATATATGCTGTGTATTTGTATATGTGTGTGTCTACATATATACTGTGTGTGTCTGTTTATATGCTGTGTGTGTATGCATATATGCTGCGTGTGTCTGTATATATGCTGTGTGTATATATATATATGTGTGTGTGTATTGAAACTGAGTGACAGAAACCGTTCTTCTGTTCACATAGGACTACAAATGAGAAAATGACCTTCAGATGAGTGATTATCAGGGGATGTAACAGTGGTGTGCATCTGGGGTCACTGATCTCTGACACTGCTTCTAACACACACATATAGATAGATAGATAGATAGATAGATATCATATATATATATATATATTACATATATATATACCATATATATATGTCAAGATTCATTCAACAAAAATAAAGCCAAAATGGAGAAGCCATGTGTGAAAAAATAAATACACCCTTACAGCTTCCATAAGAATTAAGATGCTAAGTTGCAGACAGGTTCTGCTAATCAAATGCTCTTGATTAATTGATCATCAGGAAGTTTAACCACCTATAAAAGCCGAATGTTTTAGCATTTTGCTGGTATGAAGCATTTAGGTGTGTGTTAACACAAAGCCAAGGAAAGACATCAATGATCCTAGAGAAGCAATTGTTGCTGAACATCAATCTGGGAAGGGTTATAAGGCCATTTCTAAACAACTTAAAGTCCATCATTCTACAGTGACACAGATTATTCAAAAGTGGGAAAACAAGCCAGTTCCCAGGAGTGGACACCCAGCAAATTCAAGGTCAGACCGTGCAATGCTCACAGAAATTGCAAAAAACCCAAGAGTTTGACTACAATAGTAAAAAACAAGAAGTTAGCCTTTAGTAAATACAAATAAAACCCGAAGTGAGGAAAATAGAGAGAATTGCCCTGTCAGTAAAAAAGGGAGATAAAACATTTTGAGATATATAAAAGAGAAAGAGAAAGTAAAACAAGGAGTGGTAAGATTAAAAACAAAAAAAGGAAGGTATGTAAAAGAGGATAAAGGTCTAGCTTACTGCCGCAATGAATATTTCTGTTCAGTTTGAAAATGAAGGAAAGGGACCTCAGTTGGGAAAAAGTCTACTGTGAGTTTATCAAGGCATAGGTTCTTCTTCAGTTGTCTAAGGTAAAAACAAATAAGTTGATGGGGCCAGATTGGACACACCCCAAGTTATTAAAAGAGCTTGGTGGTATACTAGCAAAACCATTAACAGGTTTAGTAAAAAAAATCATTGTCAACTGGAGTTGTCCCAGAGTATTGGAAATTAGCAAATAAGTAATTGATCAAGGGGGTCCAGTGGGTTACCTCAGGGATCTGTACTTGCACCCATTCTGTTTAATATTTTTTAGGGATATTGCAGAAGGTCTTGATGGAAAGGTATGTCTTTTTGCTGACGACACAAAAAGTTGCAACAGGGTTAATGTTCCTGGAGGGATAAATAAAATGGCAAATGATTTAAGTAAACTGGAAAAATGGTCAGAGCTGTGGCAACTGGCATTTAATGTGGATAAATGCAAAGTAATGCATCTAGGGCAAGTATAGAGTAGAGAATATTTGATACTGTCCTAACCTCAACGTGTGAGGAAAGGGATTTAGGGGTAATTATTTCTGAGGATTTAAAGGTAGGTAGACAATGCAGTAGAGCAGCAGGTAATGCTAGCAGAATGCTGGGCTGTATAGCGAGAGGTATTAGCAGTAGAAAGAGGGAAGTGCTCATGCCGTTGTGCAGAGCCCTGGTGAGACCTCACTTGGAGTATTGTGTACAGTACTGGAGACCGTATCTCCAGAAGGATATAGATATGTTGGAAAAAGTTCAGAAAAGGGCTACTAAAATGGTTCATGGATTACCGGATAAAATTTACCAGGAAAGGTTAAAGGAACATATATGAGGAGAAATACTACCACAACAAGAAGACATAGTCTTAAGATAGAGGGGCAAAGGATTAAAAGTAACGTCAGGAAATACTACTTTACTGAAAGGGTAGTGGATGCATGGAATAGCCTTCCAGCAAATGTTGTAAATGTTAATACAATGAAGGCATTTATGCAATAATGGGATAGGTATACTATCACACATACACATGCTTACACATACACTTACCTAAACTCCCAAACACACACACACACTCCCTCTCACAATACACAGTACATCCACTTCCGGGCGCCGGGCAGGCAGCAGGGTTAGGATACAGATCCCCCGCAGCGGTGCAGGGGACCTGTATCCTACTCTCCGATACGCTGAGACAGCTTCCCCTGCTAGCACTTCCCACGGGGGGGAGAGCCGGCACGGGATGTTCTCTAACCGCAACATGCAGACGTTCACCGGGTGTGGCGATGCGCCCGTAAACAGCCTCCGCTGCCGGCACGTCTGCACAATGTGCTTTAACAATATCCCACGGGGGAGTCCTGGCAAGGGAGATTCCGGTGCCGGCACTTCCGCGTATTGTGTAGATGTCCCCCGCCGGCCCCGCAAGACACCCGGGAGTCTGCTCTGGTAAGTCGGGGGGGGGGCGGCACATCTTGGGGGCAGAGTGGCAGCATATCTTGGGTGGAGGGCAGAGTGGCAGCATATCTCGGGGGGTGGGCAGAGTGGCAGCATATCTATTACAAAAAATTTTCTTGAAAAAAGCACTTAACTTTTAGGGTGCGGCCTATAATCAGGTGCGACCCATATCCGAGCCAATACGGTATATATTTATACATACATACTCATGCTAACACACACTCCATCTTACACCATTTACACATACATGTTCATACACAGACACTTACACATACACCTCTATGCTCACATACTTACACATAGATATCTATGCTGACATACAAACACTTACACATTAATTATCATACATACAAATAATCAATAATAACAATAAAAACAATGATATTTTGCTGAGATGCAATTGCTAGAAGCAAGTTGGACTTAAGTCACATACACTACCAATTTCCATGCTCTTGCGTCTTAGTGAATAGTCTGACAAGTGTGTAAACCTTTGACTGTACATATGTTCTCATAGCATAAGTTAATTTAACAATATGGGTACATAGATGAACAATGGGAGAATATTTCACCATTTAAAATGGTGTACTGCACTAATCGTTGTTGAACAATGTATTGTAAAATGGTTGTTCCTCAATATTACCTCACCAAGGATTATTATGAACCTGTGAGGATTGATCTCAAGTGCCTTCTAACTGCAAGAGGTCCTACATATCTGGGTAGAAACACAAACATGTGTTATTCTCCTTCATTTAGGTTCCTTTTTTGGCATATTGCATAATATGCCCACCATACTTGCTGACTATTTTTGTAGTTTTATTCATAATCACATTTCCCATTGGACAGTATCTAGACACGCAGTAAAGTATGGAGTTACAAACCCTCAAGCATCTTGGTGATGGATCTGGTAGGTAGGAGAGGCTGGCAAAAAGGGACTGTTTCTTCTGGGCTGCTCTGATTTGGGGTCACTACGTAAGACCTTTTGAAATGTTATATATATCTACCTGTTGTCTAAGGAACCAAGGTAGCCCTTAAAATGTGGACTGGATAATAAATGTGTGGTGCAG
Organism: Spea multiplicata; assembly: GCA_009364415.1. NCBI lineage: Eukaryota > Metazoa > Chordata > Amphibia > Anura > Pelobatidae > Spea > Spea multiplicata. The sequence goes on along the minus strand of VKOC01046703.1, from coordinate 32,675 downwards.
ATGAGAGATTCTTTATCACTGTGCCACTGTTCTGGACTTGCTCCCCAAAATGAAGTTGCCAGCCCTCCCTTTTCCCCTAAAACTGTCTCACATTTGAATAGTGTAGCCCCATATCATTGTGTGAACCTGGCAGTGTTGTACAAAAACAAAACTATTCATCATTTTTTTTTGTGTGTGTGTACAGCGTTATTTTGTCTTATACATTAGTTTGCAAATTGTAGCCATCTTCCTGATGTTCTTCTCTTTTTTCAAAATTTAAAATTTCCCAAAATGTATGGGTACGTTGTGATCATTATTGCCGTAAGCATATTCACTGTAAGATGTTGCACAAGTTCATGGTGCTAAAATAGTTATGCTTTGACAGATATTAAATAACACAAACATTAATTTAGAAAGTACGTAAGGGATTACCAGACCACCACTTCAAAGCTAGTAAAAGCAAAATAATAATCCCCTTTATCATCGTGAAGTTATCTGTTTTCACAATGAGAATTATTTTTAATGAGCTGTCATCAGAGGGTTTTTTAGGGAAATTAGTTTAGGAGGTTTATTAAAGACACACTTGACATCATACACATTTAAACAACACCCAAACATAACGGACTGTGTAGATATGGGGTCAGGAAATTTAATGAGAAGTTTTTTTTTTTGTGTGCAAAATTGGTTACCAGGTAATATACTTTTATAAATAAGAAGATAAAGTTAAATAGACTCCTTGCAAACAACTAAATATATCACTGGGCTATAGCAATACCCTATAGTTATATGGGTGCATCTTAGATGCTTATTTAAAGGGACTGTTTAATGTACATGGCACCCTCTCTAAAGAAGATGGTATATAAAAAATATGGATAATACTAAAAACTTAATAAAGTACCAATGTACAGTAAATATTGCACATGGGGAAATAATACAGTCCTCTGATTAGCACAGATGGCTTTTTTTCATCCAAAGCATTGCATCCAGGCATATTTCAAGAGGAAATAAATAATTAGCTTTAAGGGAACAGTCATTTTATTTACATCCGTCTTTTTCAATGAACGGCCTGTACCCTTATCCTCAGGCGCTCCTGAAGAACATCTTGGCCGTGTTCCTTTCTCCTAATGTTACTGTTTTTAGCAGGTGCTGGCACGGGCTCTAGGGGAGAATGCACTGGAAGTGTATACATTAAATGTTAATGTATTTACATAATACTTCCCTTTCCTATTTTGCAGCCAAAACCTCACAATGCCATCACGATTGCAGTGTCATCCCGTGCGTTATTCCTCATGGAAGAAGAGCAGCGAGTGTTCAGAGAACAAGGTCTGGAGGAATATGTCCGATATCAACTGGAACACGAAAATGAGCCATTAAAACCTGGCGCTGCATTCCGTTTTGTGAAGGTATGTCATACCACCTACATTTATGTGACGGACCCTAGCACAAAATCATAGTCCTCAACCCCTTTGTTGTAATATGACCTCTCCCTTGTAATATATATGCTCTTTTTGAATATAGATAATAATAGGATAGATGCCACTGAAGTAACATAACATAATTTTTTTATTGAAGGGGGCTGGTAAGGGGGCGCGCTGCATGATAGACAGCTGACCTCACAAAACATCAGCTGTCAACATGCTGGCACTATTTTTCTTTAACATTGTCTCAATGTAGCGTTTTCATGGAAGTCCCTAATTTAGGGAGTCTGACCTGCGTTCCACTTAGCTCTCACAGGGGCAGTTCATCACTTCACCACTTGCCGCTTATATATCACCCTCTACCACACATGCCACTCTCCGCCCCAAAGATCACCCTCATTCACACAGACACTACTCTCAGCCATAGACACCCATCTCAGCTACACAGCACACAACGCTGTCAGCCACAAAGATCTCACAGTACCACGCACATATAGTATTATCAGTCACAGAGATCACACTCAGCCACACACAACACACATATTATGTTTCTATTGTTTAACAAAATGTAGGTTAGTGCAGAATTTCATTGCATAACAATATACAACTACATGCATCTATAAAAAAATATTGTTCAAAATGTATGGGAGAATTTGGAGGTCCACACAAAGCAAGCGCATATTTACAAACAGGTACATGTATATCATTATCAGGCTAATTCTAAGTAGGCTATTATTCCTGTTAGAATACCTGGTCCAAGCATACATAAGCATCTGCTAACATGCAGATTTTTGATACTGTGACAGTAACATGTGTTCCCCTTGTCAAATAATACCCTTATATATTTATATTTCTGTTGGTTTTAATTTAAATGAATATGCATATGAGCTTTTGTAGATTACAACCTCCATAACCCTCAGCCAGAATGATGATGCGTTCATAAAAATTATTGCATCAGAGATTCAAAAGTGAATGGCATATTTCTGTAAATATGGATTTTCTCCCATGTGTGCCTACATTGTGGGTTAAAACGTATACAGCAGAAATATTTGAACCACATATGCCACAAAAAAAGTCAATAGCAAGTACAGCCGTAAAGCATACATAGTTATACCTTGGCAGAAATATATATTTTATTTTTGTATATAACGAGGCATAAAACATATATATGCAGGACTTTTGTTTAAATCAAATAATGATGTTGATTAAAATTTATCCCAGAAATATTTAAAGAGGCCTTTTGTTTACTTAAATAGATGTGTTAAATCAGTGTAGTATGGTATCCTCCCATTCCATGATCATGGAATGGGAACATTAGGTGACCTTGGATACAAGTGTGTCTTTAGTTAACGGCCGAGTCGTAGTTAAGAAGAGTTAAAGGCCACAGATACAGTGACTAAGGTCTTGTGCGCACAAGCTTGGTGACAAATGATACACTGAACCTTGAAGAATGCAACTCAGCAGCATGTATAACAGGGAAAATAAAGCTACAGGCTCCTAATGGATGTCAAGGATTATAGTTGGGGGATGGGTGGCATCTTTGAATATAGACAGAACGCCTGTATTGATTTAAATCCTGTCTTCAAAGTCAATACAGGAGAATTAAATATACAGGAGACATGTTTGTAGGAAGCAGATTATTCTCATCTACCGTTGAATTTTATGTTATAGTAGCATTGTCATTAACATTTATTTACATAAGTATCACCCAATTCTGTAGGTCAATCCAATACATTTGAAGCAGATTGTTAAATGATGGTAGCAATAATTGGCATGACACCGATAAATTGAGTATGGACAGTTATTATATTTAGTTGCTTCCAGAAATAACCACAACCACAGAAATCATTGAAAACACCAACTAAATTACATAGTGCCATTATTTTGCAGCCCATATTTGGGGAGTGCTAGCCCCATATATTATTTATGCTCATCTCCCCTTATTATTACGGTATGTAATAATTCTCCACCAACTTCATCGGCGGAACTAACACACACAAGATTCCCAATCAAATGACGCCATACATCTCAGCCACACACACCTCATAGATATACAAATATTGTTTAATGAAATATAAGTAAATTAGCACCACATTTTATAAAATAAAAGTGAGTAGTTCATTTCTATCCAATGCCCATATACCTCTAGCTTTTAGGGGCTCTTGACTAGGCAGGACATAGTAATGGCGGGTGTAATTTAATAAGGAATCTGAAAGTATGGTAGCAGTATGGTGTCTTCTAAGTTTTTATAAAAGTTTGGCTGCAAGGTCTAACCAGAGAACACTTTTTGACCTATTAAGGTTAGTGGTTAGCGGGCCTAAAGGTTAAATTGATTGACCGGACCCGACTGAGGTTGCCTGCTCTTACATGCTAACACTCACAAAATAACTTACCGTATATCATAGAAGCATAGATGTAAATGTAATATCCCAACTACTATATAAAAATAACTGCCAGAAATAATTATAACTTTGGCCCTGAGCTGTCTTCTGCCAGCTTTGGACAGATGTTATCTACCTAACTATTCTTTTTTCACACATTTCTTGGTTTTTACTCTTCATGCCCTTATGTGTGGATGGACAGTGTATACCTCTGCTTATCTGTGTTTCTCCGAAATTTTACATTAGCTGTTAGTAATCATTTAGTTACTTCCACAACCGTTTGTATTTGTTCCCACTGAGATATCAAAGCTCTTAATCAATTCTTTCCCACTATCATTGATTACGCCAAGGAAATGTCCCATTATTCATTAGATTGATATCTTTTTACCCACTTGGCCAAGGTGATGTTCTGTAAAGTAGGCGCTAGTTCAGGGTTCTTATGCGTACTCAGGTTAAAGGTCCAGTACTTGAACATTAAGAAAATACTGATAAAAAATGCATATTTTTATGTCTCTAAATGTGAGTACAATTCTGTTAACTGAACCCTTTTTCATCAAATTCCACATCCTGTCCTAGCGATGTTAGGGCTTGTGGGGGTGAACTGAATATCTCCAGCTGTTCTGGTACATTATATTGGCCTGTTCTAGAACTTTCAGATCTCTCAAGATGCTGTTACAAAATTAGGGTATGACTACATGTAAAAAAATAAATTACACAAACTGGTGCTTGTCATTTCAGGTTTATTTATGATGCTCACAGTTTCAAAGAGATATTAACAATCTCACATCTACCAAGTGTAACACTGGATATTGCTGTGCCTGCTGCTCTCCCACTTCACGGCTTCTCCAAATACAACCTCATTTAGTGGTCACAGGACCACCCAACCCTCGCAGTCCAAGCATTCCATACACAACCAGTACAGTGCTGGTTTCTCAGTGCCCCCACCAGTAAAGTTTAAAAGGACAGTCCAGCCATAATATGCACTTTAATTTTCATGTGGTCCCTTTGCAAATGCATGGATGTATTCTGCATAATTAACCCATTTGCTACTGCTAAGCAGAATAAGTGTTAATACCTAGGAACTCTCTGGGTTTCTTTAACCAAAGGGGCAAATTAACCAGTTACCTCATGGACGGGATGGGGTATTTTTTTTTTTACAGAGTTAGCTGCTATTTTTAAAGTTTGAAACATGTGAATAGTAAGGCCATCTTAAATTTACTTAACCCAGTGAACTAAGGGGCTGTTAGGGATATTAATGAGACAAAATAGGCAAAACCAATATTTTATCACACACACAAAATAATGACGCTACCTGACAGGGCCTATACTTTAAAGAAAGAGAGAGAGAGAAAAAATAGAGATTTTTTTTCCTTTCTTGACTTAAAGCTCAAACAGCAACAGAGATCTTACAAGAATGTCTCCAGCAGAGGCAAACGATTGGAACAAACAATCAAACATAAACCACGAGTGAGGTGCTGGTTGAACATACCGTATTTATTACACCGTTATAATCTTGGACTAATAAAATATGCAAAAAAACATGTAATGATTCCAAAGATATTATGCATTATTTCTTCTTTTTTCAAGAACTCTTGATGCGAATCACCCCTTTTTACTGATTGGTTGTTTGATTAACAATAATTGTAATAACCTGGAAAACAATAAAAAATGTTGAAACCTTAAAGGCCAAAGAGGAACACTTTTTTTTCTTAGTGGATCTAGTTAGAGAACTTTTTAGAAGTTGGGCTTTTCAAGCAGGCCAGACTGGCCACCTGGCACACTGGGCAAATGCCTGATGGGCCGCTGGCCGATACCCACTCCAGTGGCAGATTTGGTGCTACAGCAGTTATTAGGCCATATTAACAAGCTCTGTTGGGGTTTAGCAGAACCCTGTTTGACCGTCTGTACTGAATATTTTGTCCTGTGCTTTGCGCCTAAGGCATTATCCTTCTTTCTGTTTCAGGCCCTGGAAGCTGTCAACGCCCAACTTCGTGAACTCTACCCAGACAGTGAAGACTTATTTGACATAGTTCTTATGACCAATAATCATGCGCAAGTGGGAGTGAGGCTTATTAACACCATAAACCATTACAGTAAGCAAATATATACAATGTGTATTAGGGTTGGCAATGGCATAATGTTGACTTGTATAGCTTGTTATTATATCTCAGGCTCATTTTGCTTCTAAAATGGCCCCTAGTGTTTTTACTCCATAATACAGCTGTGCATAGGTGAGGCACAATCTTTAGATCTACAACAGAAATAGGCACAGCTTACAGGTAGAGGTGGGTGAAAACTCTAGCTACACAACGTAAACCTGAAGATCCTTCTAGTGTCTCATACACACCGATCAAACTGGACTAGTCTAAGGCAGGGAGCCAAGAGACAACACCATAAGAGAGCTTAATCAGGTGAGGCGGACTAACCAGCCTGTTCTGTTGATAGAGTTTGATAAAGTGGACTGGGGTGTTTGGCTTCTGTCCTGAAGAGTGTGGGGCTCTGGGAGTTCATACAGAGATGGATCCTTTTCCTATATATGTCTCCCTCCGCAGGTGTAAGAATGAATGTATTAGCATGTTCTGTGATATATAAAATTGTTTGCTCTTCTATCTCAGACCTTTTCATTGAACGTTTCTGCATGACCGGAGGCAAAAGCCCTATTGGCTACCTGAAGGCATATGACACCAATCTATACCTGTCCTCAGATGGAGAGAAAGTGCAAGAAGCCATAGAGGAGGGTGAGTGAACTATATTTTTGAAAAGGGGTTCAAAGCTTCACTTCTTAAGAGTACAGATGGGTCAATCTATCAGAGTTTATATTTTACACCAGAGCTGAAATGAGGAAAAGAAAGAAAGTCTGCACCATTGGGCAGGACTTGGAAACTTTGATAAATTCTACTGTGATGGATAGATATTAAAACTCCACCAACAGTTTATTCTCTCTTTATATATGTCTTAAGTATATTAACTACTATAATACAAGTGAGTTTACATGCCTAGGCTTTGTTGTCAATAATAATGTTGCATACTGTATAACAGCCATTGTAGTAAACAAAGAATATATTGATATTGGAATACTTCAGAATGTTCTGAATTGTTTTGGAATATGTACGGACCAGAGTCTTTACAACATCATTCTCAGAGGAAGACCGATCCTTTGGAAAAAGCAGAGTATTGATAGAAGCCAATATTGGCTTCTGTCATTCTCATTGAAGGTATACATAGCATTCCATAAAGTTCCATGATAACTGAAAGTTCTTCTCTTATAATTACAGTTAGCTCCTCAGATTTTCTAAGTATAAAATGGGTACAAAATGCAGACATTATAATTTCAAATATCAACTAGACCATCTGGCTCAGTTAAAGTAGTGTAAATAAGTTTCCACATTTTTTAGTCAGTCACGTGTTCCCCAGACATGGGGCTCCTTTTTGTGTTTATCCCTCTAGTGATGATTTCAATGGGTGAAACAAGGTTATGGGAAATAGAACATAAATCAGCGTGAACTTTTCTATGTATTCTGTGTTCGTAACACAGGGGATTCGCGAAGCACGACTGTCAAGGGGCCAGGAAAGTAATTTTGTTTAATCCAAAGCCCTTTCCAGACCATTGAGGGAATGAACTATATGCAAAAGAATTTCATCTAAGAAGTAGATTGAAAAGCATTTACGCACCAACTTGAAAAAACAAAATATTTTTTACATTTTCCTGTTCTCAGAAAAGGTGGAAAAAATTACAAAAAATAACAAATTTATTCCAGTATCAATGGAAGCCCAAAAAATTAAATGAGATATAATAAATAGTACTCTCCTAAGGTATAGCCGCTGCCCAAAAACTTAATCTAATTAATACACAATGGGGCACTTGTACAAAAAGAAAAATCCAAAACAATATACAGTATCCAAATTATTTAAAATTCAGGGGAGGGGATGATATTGCACTCACAAAAATGTTGCTGAGCTTAGGCTCATCTTAAAATTAGTTCTTTACTTCTATATTCCTTAAAAACAAGAGGAGACACCAATGACACAATATCACTGACACACTGAACAGCTGTATGTAACCTTATGATACTAGGTTCAGATATACATGACCCCTTCAGTATGGCCTTCACCTCTCAAGGGTCTATAAATACTTACGATGGGGACCTGGGGATTTACTTTGGGGTGGTGATCCTGGTGTCAGATGTATTCTTTCCTGAGTCAAGATCAGTACCATGTATTAGTGCCAGGACATGCAGATTGAAAGGCAATAACTGCTAAGACTGATGTTCTGTGCAATGCATCCGTTCTTGTCAATCATGGTCTATATTTTTTGGCATTCAAACGAGAGAGGACTATATATGGACATAGGTAGCTTACATGTTTATAAAATATACTAACCCATATGCTATGTACTTGAATCCCAAAGAAAAATAGGGTAATAGCTTTTTACACCTTCTACATTGTTTCTCATTGTTTATGTCATATCTCACCACATTTTAAATGAACAGACATTCAGAAGAAGAATTTGAACATGTGATAAGTACATGCCCATCAAACATTCTGAGGTTCTAGAATGGAAGGACATAATAGAATAAATTGGGGACGGATGGATTTGTTTTCTTTCATGAAGAGGGACATTTGGGAGGTATCAATTAGACTTGGGCGCCAGCCATCTCTTCGTGTTGGTCTTCCTGGGGAAAACAATCTTCGTATTCCACTAATATTTGCCCGTTCTTGTGTTCGGTTCAAGAAAATATTCGTGTACATTCTTCGTGTTCGTTTTTTGATGTTTTTTGTAGGGGTTAATACGGGGTTAACGCGGTACACACTACGCAGCAGCTTTGGCGCCAGGATTTTAAAGGTCCAACTCTATTGGTCGCTGGCAGGGGCCTCCTTTGCCATTAACCAATGAAGTGCACCTGCACTCCATTGGTTGATGGCAAACGAGTCGCAAATTGTGGTGCTGCAACTTGGCTGGGGGAGACCACTGGTCTCCCCGCTCCAAGAGTTAAAGGTCCATACAAACGACCAATTGGTTGATGCCAGAGGAGGCCGCGCAGGGGACCAATAGTCGCTCACATGGCCTTTAACTCCTGACGAACCTACGCATTTCTGCTCCCATTGACCCCTGCGGCGCTTCGTAGGTAAGGTAGGCTACATGGGGAAGGGACCAGGGAGATTAGTTTACGAAGACAAAGATGAACACGAATATTCTTCGTGTTGTGTGTCTTCGTCTTTGTATACGTTTTGCCGCCACCATGTTCGGCAAAGTCTAGTATCAATTATTATTTTTTAATCCCACAGTAAAGCACTGTGATTTTGCTGACAGTATATATATAAAAAAATGATAGAGCATGCTCAGTTCTTATGCCAACGCCAATACTTGGATAAATTGCAGTGGGTATCGTAGGAGCAATGGTAAATTACTCATAATAGATCTTTTCACGCATCACAAATACTGCATCTATAGAAATTAATGTCCATTTTTTATTTTAACATATTACATTTTTTAAACCTTTATTTGAGCAGCGTGATTGGTAACTGATTTTTTTAAATAGTGGTGAAATGTATGTGTAGTAGTAGTGTTGTGGTTGATATATTATGGTACAAAGAATTTGTCAGCATTGAATGGTTTAAACATCCTTAGCGAGGATTAGTTTTGCGTGTGCTTAATGGTTTCTTGTGCACCGGTACAGTTAGCCAAGTCGAGTCTAGTGGTTAGATGAAGGATTTGATTCTCTGCAATATACGGGTAACAATGTATCCATTTTAGTGTTTGTATGCACTGTGCGCCTCATTGAATCACTCTTAAGGGCTGAGTTTTCTACGGTTTTAGTGTAGCATTTTGTGTCAAGTTGCTGAATTGTTTACTGTATTTTTGTTACTCTGTTGAGGCCAATTAAGGGTCAGTCAGGTCATTTAATCAAGCCCATTAAATCTGGTTAACCTTTAGCGCAGTAACGGAGTCAGGCCCACAGCTTCCCGACAATGCTGTATGATTGCTTAAATGTTTCCCAGAGAAACACTGGACCAACCATAAATATGTTACCAAATTAGAGCCCACCAGTGGATCAGGTACCTATTAGTATATTAATCGAGAGCAAAAACAGTATACATCAAGAGTGATTCCGGTGCAAAGTATAAAGTCTTCTCATCAGCAGGAACACTCCATGCCGCACTGTGGTACTAAGACCACGTCATACTTTGCACCAGAATCACCTTATGTACATAATCCTCACTGGATTAATATGATCCGGCACTTCATACACCTTAATTGACAGCTAATTAATAACAGTTTTTTGTTGTTTTTTTTTTTACGCCAGTGCAAATACATGGAGGGATTCGGTAGAATCGCTTCCATGCATTTGCATTGTGTCTGGACCCCAGATCCAATGTTGTAGTAGATCTCCTGCTTACCAGTGCACATTTGCAGCGTATTCACTGCCAGCACTGGCTGAGCAAGAATTCCTGGTGGTCTAAGAAGACATCTCCCGCCCTTGTACACAAAGCACACCCCTTAATTTTAGCGGATTCAGCCCAAACTGGTGTAAATTACAGAAAGAAGGTTTTTCCAGCTAAAAGAATGAATGTTTAAGAGCTTTATTATATCCTTTACTCAGTCTCTCTATTTACTGGAACTAGATCTGTCCACCAGTCTTGGTATATACATATATATATATACAGATTAAGATTAATTCATATACAGTCTTACTACTTTATACAGCTGTTAACTCCAGGGGGCAACACATGTGTGTAAGTACATTGAATTAATGATGCCATTAGTCAGATCATTAGCTCAATTTTGAGCACTCATAATCATTTCAGAGCGTTCCCTAAGGGTGTCTATTATTGGAGATCTGTGTATTCACCATAATGAGTATGGTTTTAATTAGAGGTGATATTGATCTGTGGGTTATGGTGTCATGTGTGTATTTTTCTGTGTATCCCTCTTTTTTACATGCATCCTAGTTTTTCATTTTTATATTTATATAATATAAATATAACTTATATTATATATACCTGTGCAAAAAAAATCCACAGGGTAGTGGTATATCAGTTATGTTGATTAACACTAGATATAAATTCACAAACCAATCGTGTTTGATTTTTAGTGACTTTTACTCCACAGTGGCACAAACATCTTATAAAATGTATCATTGTATGTGCTATTGTGTATGCATTATAAAGTGTTACATTCTATGTGTTGGATTGATATCTGAGGGCTGCAACAGATGCCCTGCAATGTATAATAAAAACCTCTATATGTGGGCACATGCTGCTCTGGGCTACAATTGATCTAAAAATGCTGTTTCTCTTACTCTGCTGAATGTAATGTATTTTTACATAAATGCAGCTTTGGAAAAATCATTCATAGTGATGTACCCTGGCATAGGCAGCAGTCCACCTGGTACAAAACCAGTGGCAGGTCACCCTCTCAGACGGTTAATCCCCTCAGTTGTCCAGGTGCACAATCTGCTAGTTACAACGGATATCTTTGATGTCCCCACATGGCCTATTTATGCTATGGACTCTAATGAATGTAACAGCGCTGCGGAATCGGCCGGCACTTTATAAATAAATATAATGTAATAGACTCCGTAGACTTCATTAAATGGCAAACCGTGCCTTAAAGACACAGCAGACCCCGAAATGCATGCTTGTATGTATGTATGTAGGCATACATGCATATGTATACGTGTATGTGAGCATAAATGTCTTAAATATAAGTGTATGTGAGCATGAATTATGTATGTATACGTGTATGTATGCATGAATGTCTATGTATAGGTGTGTGTTAACATTAATCAGATGCTTCATCTTGAATCACATGTTTATTAATAATCCCGTCTATCTACCAATGGGTAAAACCTGTTTGCAACTCACAAATTGGTCACTACACAATATGATCCTATAAGTTTAGAAGGTCTGCAGACCACTAGATGTTTATAGAATCAAAGCAAGATGGCACAAATCCCGAAAGTCTTTTACATGGTGTTTTACCTATTTTTCATATTAACAGAATCAGCAGCTTCAAATAAAGTTATTGCAATTTTTATATATACGAGAAATAACACGGTTATCTTGGCATAATCCACAAAGAAATATTAGCATTTACAGTAAGTTCAGGAATGCGAACCAGAGAGGAAACAGGAAATGTCTTCTCCCTGTGGCTCACAATAGCAAGAACGATCAAAGGGAACTTAAAAAAACAAAGAGCAAAAAAAGCATAAACATCAGATAAAACCAAAACCTGTGGAAATATATGTTGGTATAAAGGACAAAGCTTTTTTAATACAGTTGAAAAATGTTATAAATGAAAATGTGCAAATAATACAGTTGAAACCAGGGGTATCTATCATTGTTTTTACTTTAATGAGAGGGTGGTAGATAAGGGAAAAAGCTTCCTAGAAGACGTAAAAAAGATTAATACAATCAGGGAATGTAAACATGCAAAGGGTAGGCATATAGCTGTCCTGAAGCTATGACAAGACTAATTACTGATTAAGGCTTGCATATTAGATGGGCCAAATGGTTCTCATCCGCCATCAAATGAGGACTATATATAAAACATGTTTATATATAGTGCTGTTTTTTTAACCACTGGTTCCACATCTTTTTGCATTTTTTGTATATTCTTAAAATACATGCTTCTGATCTTAAAAGTCCATTTTAAGCCCCATTATCTCTATTACTTATTTTCATACATGAGAAGGTCCCAGGTGTCTTTCACTGGGAAGCTCTCCAACTTAAAAGAGCTGGAAATGACAGGTGGGCTGGACCTGGGGCAGTATCTGGAAAGTTGGAGTCAGGCTGGGAAAAAGCTGTAAGAAGCTGGAATCAGGTGGTCAATGGGTGGAGATGGAAGCCATTCCTCACCATCTGGAGATCAAAGGACTTTCGCAGAGGTCAGAGATTTCTGTGTCATTCCTTCTCCCAAAGTAGACCAGCATTAAATCAAAATATTAGCAACATTTTAGCATTTCTAAAGCAGACAACATTTGAAAATGTAATTTTTTTTAAAAGAATTGTTTATTTCAGGCTATAATTGTTGAAAAATTTTAGTGTCTATTTAGCAATATTATATAGAAAACTGCATTTATTTGCCAAACAGCATTACATTTCATATGTTGGTTTCTCGTATTCTGGATTTTACTTTTACATTTTTTAATAATTTTATGTAATAGTGTGTGCAGATAAAAACAAGCTATATATGTGAATACCATTTCTACCTCATGTATCCATCCCATATTAGTGAATGGGATGGAACAAGATATTGTTGCTTCCCTTTGGATCTGCTATCATTGTTGTGATATCTTTAGTGCATCTAGTCACCTTGGGCCACTGTTTCGCCAGATAGGGATATATAATGTAAAGTGTTTTTTATCAAGCAGATATAGATTTCAGCCTCTAATTACCTTCTCTTCCTGGCTCAGGTATAGCAGCTGCAACCATCTTTAACCCTAGTCAAAATGTGTCCATACAAGAAGAACAGCTGCGTGTGGCTTTTGACGGAGATGCTGTCCTCTTCTCAGATGAGTCGGAGCAGATAGTGAAAGAGCATGGGCTGGACAAATTCTTTGAGCATGAGAAGGCATATGAGAACAAGCCTCTGGCACAGGTACTGCTATCGAAAATCTGACGCGTTCATCAGTATTCATGCATATTAAGATACTGAAATTTTCATGCCCAACGCATATATATAATTGTCTACTATATGCTGCAGTAACTGCTTCTCCTTAAGATTCAAATGTCACAGTCAGGGACGTTTCAAGGGGGACAGGGCTCACCAACACAATGCTTGGCCCAACAACAATGTGCTGAGACTTCCAGTCTTCTAAATCAGCTGCCTAAGGCTCATTAAACCTGCTGTGATAGTCCCCAAAAAATGGACTGTAGCCTATGATTAAGAGTAAGGCGAGAGTGTAGGGCAGTTCACACCCTTATTAAAGGGGAAATTTAAGTGAAATGCAAACAGTTGAGCACCCCAAATAAAGTAGAATTCAAGCACAATGGATGAAGTGAAGTGTACATTAAAAAGTCATGAGCCCCCATCCACGTCGTTAGTAACCAAGGAGGGATTTGGCAGTCATAGACTAACCCCCTCTGCGTCACAACCAATCAGGGTGGAGCTAAGGGTTTAAATATCCAGCACTCTTTTGCCGGGAACTTTTGAATTCCCCAGGACGAAGCTAAGCTATGCCTTAGTGAAATGCACATCAGGCTTTTTGGTTTTTTTGGAACTTTAACCCCTTAATGATCAGTGATGTGACATGGCATTAAACAAGCTTAGAAAGCGGTCTACACTCGCTTTCTTTGCTTAAACATCCTTTAAAAAACATTCCACGTTTCCAAGAGGGCCTCTCTAGACCTACAGGTTGATTACAGGTACTACATTCAACCATGCAAGTCAATGAAGCCCAGCTTTCTAACCACAATGTAACAAAGTAGCTGTGTATCCACTGTAATTCAGTAGCATTTAGAAATAAAGGCATACATTAATAAAATATCCATGTACCTCTCAATTGAGATTTGTTGATGTAAAATAGTTTCAAACCAAATATCTGTAAAACAATTACTAATCGACTGAAAAACAAAATACACTATGGACGTTTTAGCACATACATTTGATTATGTAAATGGGCATATTATATTTTTGTTTCATGCCCCCAACTGTCCCAATTGAGGCGGGACAGTCCCGATTTCGGGTCTCTGTCCTGCCTGTCCCTTCCTCTGCCCCACTTTGCAGGGGCAGAGGTAGGGTGAGGAGAGATCCGTACTCAGCTCAGGAGCAGCTGCGGGGGGGGGCGCACAGACCCGCCCAATCAGCAGCTGCAGCCTAGCTGGGAGATGGCAATCTCCCTCTACTCGGCTCAACATTAGGGAGCACGAGGTCTGTCACTTCAGACCTCGCTTTACTGCTCCCTCATCACTACGCGCCGGAAAATAATGATATGACGTCATCCCTGCGCTCTGCAGCAATAGCCGGTGTGTAGTGATGAGGAGTAGTAAAGTGAGGTCTGAAGTGACAGACCTCGCGCTCCCACCACGGGATTCAGGATATAGGATGGAGGCAGAAGGAAGAAGGATGAAGGATGGTGGAAGAGGTAAGATATGGGGAGAAAGGCGTGTATGTATATGTATGTGTTTGTAAGCTTGGGTGTGTGTATGGGCCGGTGTGTGTAAGAGCAGTATACGTATTTGTTAGGTGGTGTGTAAGGGCAGTGCATGTATGTATATATATATATTTATATACATGTATATATGTGTGTAAGGGCAGTGTAAGTATGTATGTGTTTATGGGCAGGTGTGTGTAAGGGTCCTGGGAGGGAGGCTAACATTAGCCTTTTTTAATTTAAAAAAATATCTGCTGCTGTGGACTACTCTTCCAATGATGCTCAGCCAGCATTATGGTGGACATCTGGCTGGCTGAGAATCATGTCAATTTTAGCTTTACTGTTGCTGCACTTCCCATGATGCTCAGCCAGCATCATGGAAGCAGTATGTCTGGCTGAGCCTCATGGGAATTCAATTCAATGTGTTGGTTTTTTATATTATGCCCGACTGTGCTGGCAAAAACGAAGTGGTGATGTAAGCGGGACATTTTAAAGTGCAATTGCTTGTATCAGTGAGTTCCGTGAGATTTCACATTTTGAAATGTTGGGAAGTATGCAGTTTCCGCTTTACAAACAGTTTAATAGTGGTCAGTAAGGACAGAGAAATTTCCATAGGTTTGATATATTCTGCTGTTTTATTGCAATATTTGTCCTTACGTATTGCTTTGTATTTGGTTTTCTAGGGTCCTTTGAAGGGTTTCTTAGAAGCATTAGGGAAGTTACAGAAGAAATTCTACCTCAAAGGGATGAGAATGAACTGCCCCATTCGCACATATTTAGTTACTGCACGTAGCGCAGCAAGCTCTGGGGCGCGTGCCCTGAAAACGTTACGTAGTTGGGGACTTGAGACAGATGAGGCCCTCTTCTTGGCGGGAGCCCCGAAGGGTCCCCTATTAGATAAGATCCGGCCTCACATATTCTTTGACGACCAAATGTTCCATGTTGAGGGAGCTCAGGAATTGGGAACAATTGCAGCTCATGTACCATATGGAGTGGCACAGAGACATAAGCAGAAGGCCTCACAAAACACCAAATGAAGCTGATAATCCATTAAGTCCATCTTTGCGCACTGTAAGGAATATCCCAGGTCTGTATGTGTGTTAGTTTGTAAACTCAACGTACAACTTGTTTGTTTTTGAGGAAAATGAGCTTTGTGCTTCCTTTATACAGGTTTGAGGGGTGCTGTGATTCTCTGGAGCAAGCGTGAAAACCACCAAAATTATACTAGTACATGTTTACTGCTTCCATGAGTGCCCAAACCAACTTTTAGTGGCTGAGGCTGATGTCCGGTAGCATTGGGTTATTTTAACACTGTAATAAACTGAAATGTGGTGTATAATCCTACAGATTTATAAGATATAAGGTTACTGTCCATTGAGGCTAGGATCAAACTGCATACACTAAAAGGGATTTTAAGTTTATTATCTCCCTCAACCAGTTGTCTTTAAAATGAGTAAATGTGAAGATATATTTTAGTGTTTCGTGTGTGTTGGTTTTACTACTATAATGTCTTGAATCATGTAACAATCCAATGTGACCGAATGATGCTATGCATTGTTATAAAGGAAAACTCCTTTGCACACCTTTCACATTGTTGAAAAACTATATTTAACATTTAATGACCATTTGGATGTTATTGCTTGGCATTAGAACATCATCAAGAGAATAACATCAAGAGCAAGATTAGCATTTACAGAATGAAAAAGGCATGATAACTTTTGTTTTTATTTATTCTTTATGTAGTGTCCAGTATTTATTGCATTAGTATAAAAAAGATGACCCACATCTGCTCCAAATTCTGAATGTAGTTATAAAAGATTTTAACAGAATAGGCATTTTTTGTGCATGTAAATCTACCCCTTTGATGTAAAGAAAGGAAAACTTTCAATCATCCCACCCCCTTCTTTTGGCCAAGGCTGCAGACGGCTGAATATATGCATATTCAAGATTTTTACATATCAACAATATTTTTATATCACGATGCTATCTACTAAACAATAAATAAATGGTGTATGTTCAAATTGGTCTAAATTTCATTCACAGTGTGTAGGTTTGGAAACATCTATAACTGTCATCTTGTTGTTTGCTAAGTCAGACTTATCGTTCCACAAGAAATGTGTGTCATGTATTGTCCCTTGAAAAGTGGCTTTCTGTGTTTTGTGCCTTCTTATAAAAGAGATTGTGCAATGGAATTTTGTTGAAATCCTTGGGTCTTCTACTTTGTGAATGTGACAGATGGAATGTATTAAAACTTTTAGTATTTTGTCTATAATAAAATATATATATATATGCATATAAATTGTCTGTGATTATTTGTATTTTAATAAGTGAAAGAGAGAGAGAGAGGAGAGAGAGACAAAAGTACATTCACTAAACCAGTGTTTAGGAATAGCTAACGGTTACAAATTTCTCTAACACGAAGGCCAAGATGGTCAAAACACTACTTTAGTAATCTTAAAGTAATCAGATTCACTCTCTCACACTCTCATTCTGATTCGCTTTCTCTTCCACGCTCCCTAAATGTTTGCCTACCTTCTCTTCCAACCACTTCTTTTTCTGCCGACCACTTCCACATCTTCTTCTTCATCTTTTATCTTCTGTCTGGTATCTTCTAGCTTTGCGCTTGCAATGACGTCCTCTCTCTGATCCTTCAATCGGGAGGGAGAATGTCACGAAAGAGTTGTAATTTTGCCCTAATTTGAACTGTGGACAATATGGTCTCACTTTCAGTGAAGTCCTTTCCCCTGACTGAACAAAATCAGACACAAATTATGCAATTTGTATGAATCCGAATGTACAATTCTACTTTTTAATATGAACGATTTAGCCCTCATGGCCCAATGGGCTACTTACAGGAAGCATAAAAACTAAAATAAAGTGAGGAAGAATTTTTCAGAGCTGGTCTGTGATGAATACGATCTGGAACGCCATGTGAGAAGGTAATGCTGCTACTAAATCCTCACTAGTTAGAAAATCCTATGCATTCTGTAGGTCACTGCCTACTTTATCAGGGAAAAGAAATGGCCCTGAAGCTGGCTACTTATATACCATTTGTGAAAGAGAAATGTAAACAATGTAACATATAAATATAAACTAAACACACTAACATAATAATGACAAAAATAAAGAAATATACATTTACAGAGCAGGCTAAACATACCCTGCTCTTAAATAAACTTTAGTTTATTTAAGTGTTAATGTGCATGTTTTTTTAGTGTGTTTGGGTATGTTATTTTATTTTTTGCATATGTGTGTGGGTATTTTCTTGTCTGTCACGCTGCATGTGTGTCTGGGTATGTTGCTGTGTGTCTGGGTATGTTAGTGTGGATGTCTGTGTGTGTTAGTGTGCATGTGTTTGTTAGTATGGGTGTCTGTGAGTGTCTCTGTGTATGTGTCCAGTTGTGTTAGTGTGTGTGTAAGGTTTTCCCCTACCCTGCCTGGACTCTGTCTATGTTACCATACCTGTCTGAAGCCACCAGTGGCCTACCCTTCCGTCTCAGGAGCATTCATTTAATTATTTAGGACAACTGAGCCACATTATCTGGAAGTTAGCCTTGGCTTTAAGTACCAGCTCAGCACCTCACGTTCCATTGCAATTTCTCTGGCCCCATTCTCCTGCTAGCAGCGTTCTTCTTTGGATTATCCTCTTCTGACTTGGCTTGCTTTTGACTTCGTCCCTTGGTTCCTGATTTGGCTCTTCCACTGTTCATGTTGTCCCGGCTTGTTCCGACTCCCCTCCTGGATTCCGATTTGGCATTGATACCGTCCTTCTGGTTGTGACCCAGCCTGCCCACTACATCTTCTCTGCTGAGGGCTCCCTGCCATGTGTCTGGTTCCCTGTCTGAGGACCTTCCCAGACAATGCGTCCGGTTTCCCCTGTCTGAGGACCTTCCAGCCAGTAGTGTCACGGTTCCCGCATGGACTGAAGGGTCTTCCAGCCGATAGTGTCAGTTCCCTGTCTGATGACCTTCCCGCCGTGTGTGCGGTTCCCTGTCTGCGGATCATCCAGCCGTGTCCGGTTCCCTGTCTGAGGACCTTCCAGCCGTGTTTCTGGTTCCCTATCTGAGGACCTTCCAGCCGTGTGTCCGAGGCGCCTGTCCCATATACGAGTCCGAGGCGCCTGTCCCATATACAAGTCCGAGGCGCCTGTCCCTCGGACTGTTAACATTCCAGCCAAATCACCCTGTCAAGAGACTTACAGACTGTACTTACCTGCCTTGCCAGTTTCTTAAACACAGACCATTTCATATTAAGGTTCAGCCTGCTGTGTTTCATTTTGCCTGTCTGTACCTTTGTTCTGTTAATGATGCATTGTGGGGTATAAACTAAGCCTCTGGTATCCCCTGCATCTCGGCTCCTATCTGACCTTCTTACCCGAGCCCTGACAGTGTGCAGAGTGCCTGATTGTGTTGGTATGAGTGTCTGAGTGGGTGTGTTTGTGTGAGCCTCTGGTTGAGTGTGTTGGTATGAGTTTCTGTGTGCATTAGTGTGAATGTCTGGGTGTGTGCATTAGTGTCCCTGTGTGTGTGTGTTAGTGTGAGCATGGCATGAGTGTGGAAATAGCATTTTATCTAAAGACTCCCAACTGAGACTTGACAAATTCCCAGGTCTGTCATGGTAATGACGTGTGAGTAGCCAGAAAAAAAGGTGAGGTAAGGGGGTGAGCAAGGGAAGGTGTGAGTGTGTGTGAAAGGGAAGGAGTAAGTGAGAAAGTATGTATGTTAGAGTGAGTGAATGGGTAAGTGTGTTTGTAGATATAAATGGCAGTGAGTGTTTATTACTGGGGATTTACCTGTCGTCGGGCTAGAAGACACCAGCCCTCCATTGGTAGCAATGATCCTTTTGTGTGCATAATATCAAGACTTCTGTTAATGAGCTTAATAACATCAAACACTTTTGTACAGTATGTTAATACAATAAGAGTAACAAGTTCAAAAGGGGCATATACACATAAAAGCAGCTAATAGCTAAAATTGGAATAAGACACAATATATAATTGCACCTATCAAAGCCACTTGGCCCACCAGTTGACAAATGTTAGATCCAAAGAGCTGTCCCATTAATTCCATATTCTAATGACATTTACTCTGCTGACAATTATTTTTGGCAAGTGATGTAAAACATATGGCTTCCATAATGGCCGATAATTATGGTTAGCTTGTGCAGCATTTTTATATTAAACAGATGTCCCCTCACTCCTTGCAGGATCAATTTACATATGTGGTACATAGTTATCAACGTGGTCCTGGACAACCTACTGCATCTCATACATAGTGGCACTCTATGAAATGGCATTTGGCACAATGCTTCATTTTCTGTATCTTTCTATAACTTTGGTGTTTTCCAAGGCATCACTCACTTAGCCTTATTATCTTTCTGCAAATACATATACACATTGTATAAGCACACACATTCTGAGTGGTAGAACAATAATGTCCTCAATCTACACACTGGCTATTTCATTTCCATCTGAAAGATTCTAGAAAGCTTAGTCCGTGGTTTTCAGGGGTTTCAAAAATTATTTTAAGGACTGCTACTTATGATTAGTTGCTTTTAGAACTTCCACTGTTTCAGGACAATGAATTTCCCCGAAAATGTTTAAAGAATGAATCCCTCAGAGTAAGGTAGGTAGACTGAGCTGCAGAGGCAGGGCAGACACTGTCAGACAGACACATCCAACCACTTGGTATAGGACTGAATGTTTGCAATACATAAAACATTAAATAAAGAATTGTACCCTAGAACAGTGGCAGTAGAACATTACTCACATTGAATATTGAGTGCCGAGTAACCTAACTTGGGAACATTGAGTTTCAAGAAAGCCATCTGCTCCACTAGGTGTGAGGAGAGCTGTGTTCTTTAGGGGTTGAGTATGTTGCCTATTACAGAGAAAACCACTGGTGGGTGGGCATCAAAGCAACTGCTGTGCCAGTAAGGAGAGGCCTGGCCAAATACCATCCTTCTGGTCCCAATAACTTAGAGGGTCTGTAGTGGGAGGTAGAGGAAGTTCCTCAAAGTAGGCTTTGACCTTGTCAGTTGCGTTAGTCTGACTTTGGGGGACTTGGGTGGTGCCCACCAAAGCATCAGGGCCGCTGCATGCCCACATAGTTGCTGCTCCGTTGAATCTAGTGTTGCTGCTCTGCATGGGTGCAAGGCATTCAGAATTGGACATGTGGATGCCGCTGCTTCCACTGCTGCTGGGATTTCCATTTCCAACTCCTGCCTCTCTCTTCCACCTCTAGAAGGGTATTGACATTTTGGAGAGAGCTCAGAGAACTCATAGAAATTATACTGTAAGGAATGACTAAGGGATCTCATTATGTAGAAACAATTATATACATAAATGGATTTTACAAAGTACAGGAAGTTTATTTCAGAGGAGAAATGTTAGAACAAGAGGTCATAATCTCAGACTGGAGGGTCAGGGGTTTAGATGTGATGTAAGGAAGTTTTACTTTACTGAGAGGGTGATAGATAAATGGAACAGCCTCCCATCAGAAGTGGTAGAGGTTAATACAGGACATTTAAACATTCATGGACCAGGCATAAAGCCACCCTGAATCTAAGTAAAGACCAAGGATTGATTAAGGTCAGAGTCACCATGTTAGGAATAATGGGCATAATTAGATGGGCTGTCTATGTTTCTATAAGGTATCACGGAGCAACAGAAACTCATGTTACCATGTGCTTAAATAGCACTAAATGTGTTTACAAGCCAATTTCACTAAGCAAAAGAAATTTCCACAGAGTCCTCCATGACACAATGCCTTTTTTTCTTTACTTTAGTTATCCTTAATCATACTGTAATGTGTTTCTCGGTGCAGCAGTGTAACGGTAGTACTGGTGGGCCGTCGCCAGAGGTCGCTGTACTGTCTGCTCGGGCCCAGCGGCTCTCTGACCCAGCTATAAAAGTCACGCTCCCACGTTCTTACGGTCTCTCTTGTCCTCGCTGCCGAGCGGGGAGCCGGCCTGAGCTGCAGAAGCTGACGGTGACCGGGCCTCAGTAACCGGACGCTCCTCGAACACCGTAAACAAAAGTAATAGGGCGATAATTTCCATTAAACAAATGCTTTTGGGGGTATACCTGTCATACATTAAGAAAGCGCCAGGCACGACCTCACCGTGTTATACCCGGTCACACGTTATCAACCCAATATATATCCGGCTCTCCTCCTGTCACCGGGTCGCCCGTTTTACCGAAATCATAAAGATAAATCCTTTCCTGCAAGCTTTCGGTCTCCTGCATCTTACTGTTTCCTGAGACCTCAACATAGTGCAGTTTGCCTTTCCCTTCCACGAATTACGGGATAAGCTGTCCCTGTTAGTTCGCGTTGTAGGCACCGTTGTAGTTAGAAATCTTTCCTCTCGTGTCTCCTGTGGAGACCCCCCCTCCCCTATAAGCGGGCCCTGTACCCCCAGTAGGGTAATGCACGCAGCCGCCAGCAGTTATCCCATGGCTTCCCTGTATGTGGGTGACCTGCACCCCGATGTAACGGAGGCCATGCTGTACGAGAAGTTCAGTCCTGCCGGGCCTGTCCTGTCTATCCGGGTGTGCAGGGACATGATCACCCGCCGCTCCCTGGGATACGCCTATGTCAACTTCCAGCAGCCTGCAGATGGTGAGTCCGGATTTGAGTTTGTCTGTCTGATCACCGGTCTGTGTAATCTATGGGAACATTAAACGTGGACGCTTTACATTGCTGCCGGAGTTGGCTCAAGTTGTCCAGAGGCAGGTTAATGCTTTGAACCCATTTCCTCTATGCTACCACAGGGGCAGGAGTGGTCCTTAGGTTTGTGGCAGTAAACAAGGGCACCCAATCGTTAAGAAACCATCACAAAAGGGGATTTTGTATTTGTGATCAAGTTTATTTTTTGATATTTTTTTTTATTTTGTGATATAAAATCCTGTAGATGTCTCCCTTCCATCTCCATAACAGAGCCTCATAAAGCAACAGTGACACCAATCAGCTACTCAAATCCCAGCACCTCCTCTGGTCATGGGCAACTGCAAATGGTTATTTATGGTTTTGTTCAATATATCTTGCTAGATGATGCACAACATACAGGACTAACTGCCTTTCAATGTATGTGGGTCATAGGTACTGAGGGTTGGAGTGGGGTCATTGGCTTGCGTGTCACTGTTCCTTTGCATTCTGTGTAATTGCTGCATAGAACATGTTTAGCTATAAATAAACTCCTCTAAATGCCAGCTGCCACTCCATGCTTGGTCTGTGCTGTGCTGCGCTCTACTTGGGTGTCCCATCCATGAAAACCTGCTCCAAAAGCCTGGCCCATCGGTGCCGAGTATTATTATTGTTTTGTGTAGCGCCATCCTATTCCGTAGCGCTGGTCATAATATTGCTGGGACTTTTTAGGTTATTAAATCTTTACAGGAAAAAATACAATGGCATCTGCGAATGTTTGTGCGTAGCATAATAGAAAGATCGGTAGGTGTCTCATTGGTACATTCATTGGTAAGCAGTGTGACCGCTTCTGTTCCTTTTTATTTTTTAATAAAAAAAAACCAACTTGTATAGCAGAAGAATGTAAACAAGAGGAAAACCTAACCTATTAAAATGGATACATTTATTAACTTAACTGTTGTGTATCCGCTTACAATGTTCTGTAGTATGCCTCGGCTGTAGTGAAAGCCAATGATAAACGAGATCTAGTCATCTAGATTTAATGGTTCTGTTGCTATATTCGGTTTGTTTCCTTTTTTATATTCTAACGTTGTGCAAATGTTTCATTAGTAAAAAAATAAATAAATAAAAGTGAATGGGAGCAGCCAATGCTACTCCTCATTGGAGCTCCTAATTTCAGCAGTGATCCTGTGTGCAGTTAAGTGGTAGAGATCTGGAGGCTGTCTGTACTTTTTCCCGTGACACTAATATATGTAACACACACCGAGATAGACACCTTTTTCTTCACCTCTGCCTTTGTGGCCCAGGACAGCTCTTCTGCACCCTTGTGGCCCTCACACATTGGCTGCGTCTGAGCACTGGGCTCTGAGCGTGTCGCTCGTGCTCACTCATTAAGCGTGCAAGCAGAGAGCGCAGCCAAAGGGTTTGGATGTACTGATATTAGGGGAGGCTCTTGAAGTCATACGATTTGACAGCAGTCCCCTAGGCACCAGGCAATGATTTCTGGTCGCCAAAATCCTTATAGACATGCCAGGTATCGGAGGTTTTAGGTTGTATTTGCTAAAATGTGACAATGAAGACGAATAGAATATAAATGCTGTTAGAGGAAAATTATTGGCATCACTCCCTTTTTAAAAGCGAGGACATTCTATGTACTATACTACACTTCAAATTTTTGCCTTCAAAGACTTTTTTCCCCCCTTCTTTGTAGCCGAACGGGCCCTGGATACTATGAACTTCGATGTAATCAAAGGGAAACCTATTCGCATCATGTGGTCCCAGCGTGACCCGTCTCTAAGAAAATCTGGTGTGGGCAATGTGTTCATCAAGAACCTGGACAAATCAATAGACAACAAAGCACTTTATGATACTTTCTCAGCTTTTGGGAATATTCTCTCATGTAAGGTTAGTCTGACCACTTCTGTTTTAGTATTTCTGTTGATGGTCTCTTTAGCATGTGTAGTATACTGCAGTATTTTAGGTGTAACGCTGACTCCAGGCGTTTGTTCTCTTGCAGGTGGTGTGTGATGAGAATGGCTCCAAGGGGTATGCTTTTGTGCACTTTGAGACACAGGACGCTGCGGACAGAGCCATAGAGAAGATGAATGGCATGCTGCTCAACGATCGCAAAGTGTGAGAGACCCTGTCTGCTGGGCTGGGTGTAAAAGGGGACAGGATCTGTTACGATAATTTATTTAAAAGGCTTGTGAATAAGGATCTGCAAATTAACGTGATGCTTTGTATAGGTATTGATCTATAATTGGGGTTTCCTATTGAAAAATTGTATGACTCTGTGTGGATTAGTAGGTAGCACTGGCAACTCATCCTCTCTCTGCTGTGTGGTGCGGAGGGAGGTTTAATCAGTGCGAGATACATGCAGCGGAAATCCAGACTGTGCATATTTTATCTAGCATTCTGTCACTACACCTCTGCTACACCTATTGTTTGCCTTCTGGGATCACTTGACAATGTGTATATACTGTAGCTGGTAAATAAGTTGGTGAGGTAGGAGACAGTGCTGGGAACAGCCGAACCCTATGCAAGAAGGAAGCAATAAATAACTTATGTTCTCCCCTTAAGGTTTGTTGGGCGGTTTAAATGCCGCAGGGAACGAGAGGCGGAACTTGGAGCCAAAGCCAAGGAATTCACAAATGTTTACATCAAGAATTTCGGGGAAGACATGGATGATGAAAGACTGAAAGAGACATTCAGCAAATACGGTAACTGTGAAGTAATTTGCTCTGCCTTCATGCTAGGTCATGCTCCCACGTGGCCACTTGCTTTTGGCTTCGTGTGTGCAGTGGATACATTTGTGAGCTCGGTGGCTCTGCCCATGCATGTGGGCTTTTATTTTCAGTTGTTATGCCATGGGTAAGCTGACTCTGCTAGCGCATGTGGGCGCTTGGTGTCATGCGTGTGCCGTGCCCCTGCATGCTGTGACCCTGTGACCTCTGCGGGTAACCGGTGTCTCTTGGCTGCAGGGAAGACCCTGAGCGTTAAGGTGATGACTGATCCCAGTGGCAAGTCCAAGGGGTTTGGCTTTGTCAGCTTTGAAAAGCACGAAGATGCCAATAAGGTAAGAGCTCCCCTGTAGGACCAGGCAGACACAAAATGTCTGCAAGATTGAGCCAAGTGCTGGGGAGCTCTGCTAAATTTTTGTGTGGTCAGGAAAGGATTGTCATTTTTCCCTCGAGCGACCTTTAATCAACTCATGTTTTTGACAGGCGGTAGATGACATGAATGGAAAGGATGTGAACGGGAAGATCATGTTTGTAGGAAGAGCTCAAAAAAAGGTGGAACGTCAAGCTGAACTGAAAAGGCGGTTCGAGCAACTAAAGCAAGAGAGGATCAGCCGCTATCAGGTGAAGTGTGATATTCAATATAACTTCATCATCATCTGTAATCTATTGATTTATATCACAGCCTCTCTCCTTTGCCTGTGAATGTTTTGGTGGCCAGGTCTGTGAGTTAACATATGCTGTCTTCTCAGGGAGTGAATTTATACATTAAAAACTTGGATGATACCATTGATGATGAGAAGTTAAGGAAGGAATTCTCTCCATTTGGTTCAATCACTAGTGCCAAGGTGAGAAATCTATTTAGAAATGTGGCATTTTAATGTGTTTATGTAGCACTGGCAACTCATCCTTACTCTGCTGTGTGGTGCGGGGGAAGGCTTATCAGTGCTAGAGAAAAGACGGAGGAAATCCAGACAGCGCATACTTTGTCTAGTGTTCTGTCTCTACACCTCTGCTACACATGTATTTTTTTGTGTTTGGAGATAATTTGCCATGTTTTTTCTTTGTTTTTGTTTATTGGCTCTTCTCTCTGTGAACCTCTTCTAGGTAATGTTAGAAGATGGTCGTAGCAAAGGTTTTGGGTTTGTCTGCTTTTCCTCACCAGAGGAAGCCACCAAAGCAGTGACTGAAATGAATGGAAGGATAGTTGGATCCAAGCCATTATATGTAGCGCTGGCTCAAAGAAAGGAAGAACGCAAAGCTCATCTCACCAATCAGTACATGCAACGCATAGCTGGAATGAGGGCCTTACCTGCCAACACACTTATGAACCAGTTTCAACCTGCTCCGGGGGGGTACTTTGTGCCAGCTGTAGCACAAGCTCAGAGCAGACCTACATACTATGCACCCAATCACATGCCTCAGATGCGACCCGGTCCCCGCTGGCAGCAGGCAGGACGTCCGCAAGGTGTGCTGCTTGAGTATTGCATTCCTGTTGGCCTTGTTTAAGTACAGTAAACAGTGCACAATTTACATTAATCTATTAACTCGTCCTACTTAGGTTTCCAGCCCATTCCAAATGCACTACGGCAGAGTGGTCCTCGCCAGTCCCTACGACACTTGACGCCTTCCAGTACTCAGGGCTCCCGTGCCATCCCAACTGTAACCCAGAGAGTTGGTAAGACAAAATGTCATTATCGCATAAAAAGCTGGTTGATACCTGCACTTCCTTTAACTGTGCTGTAGCAAGAACTTTAACACAAACATATTTAGGTTGTTTAAGGATGCATGTATAGATGCTTGCAAAGGTACGCAAAGTACTTTACCTTGCAGCGTTTATTTGGCTAGCAACACAGTGTGCACAGAAGAGTATAGAGAAATAGCCAACTTTAAAATCTACTGAAGGGGAATAACTATAGTAATCTGTATAAAATATGTAGTCTTGCACCTGTATTTTATTTATTATGTACATAATTTTCAGCGAATGCAGCAAGCAAATTCCGTTTGCATATATTACAGAATACTAGAAAATGTTAACCAGTTTTCCGGGGGTCCCAAAAGTCTTCACAGTTGCTCTTTTACTGCAGTGTAATGATTAACGCTATTATGTTATGATCTTTCAAGCATGTCTGTTTTGTAGGGGTATCCTCAGCCACTCAGACTATGGGCCCTCGACCGCCTGTCTCTGCTCCCCCGCCTCGTGCCGTGCCTCCGTACAAATACACGCGCTGTCCACTTCCAGCCGTGCAACCAATGCAGGTACACGAACCAGAAGGAACGTGAACGATATAGCTGTTGAATTCCTTAAGGGATAGATCTGCTAGTTTACGAACGTTAATACCAATAATCTTTAGTGCTTGTACTTCTTGTAGGATTGCGTGATTCTTTTATAACACAACCGATAAAGCATTTCAGCATTTTCCATCGAAGGGAGACTGGTTAATTTTAAATGTGCAGCTCATCTATGTAGGCATGTGTGTTTATAGTGAGTTCAGTAAACTGTGGGAATATCTTTGATTATTCAACCAACAAAGACTTCCAGACCCTTTATGCTAAATAAACCAATAACTCTTAGAGTGTGTAGTCTACATAGATGAAAAACTATATGTTGGTGTCTGTTGTATTTTACTGCATGCAATGTTTAGCTTTTAGAGTCAGAAAATAAGACTTGTGTGCCACTTAACCCCCTCTCTCTACCGCCGCTGAAACGAGGTAGCATTAGAATGTTCCATAACACTGCTTAAGGGAAGTCATTGAAGCAGCACCCAATCACATGCGCAATAGCAGAACGTTAGTGTTCAGTAAGCATACGTGTGATTGGCTGCAGCTGTGCCAATTGATTTCTTGACTAGATCTCCAATTGGCATGTACAAGGAGCACACTGGTGTATGCTCCATACTTTCAGCTGCGATAACTAGATGGGGAGTCAAATGAAGCAGAAGCCTCCTTTCCCAACTACAATAACTAATTTATGCACTGATTTCCATGCAGTGAACATAAATTCATATTTAAAGAACAAGAAGTGCTTCCATGGACTCCTGACTCTATAAGTGATAAGAATGCCCGTCATCCATATTGGTAGAAGAAGCCTCAGATTTCCTTTTGTTTTTAATATGATCTTGAAAATATCAAAATGATAAATCCCTTCATTTTGTTTTAATCACCAGAACATACCCGATTAACAAATATTTAAGGTAGGGCAGGAGGAGCTCACTGTAGTTGGTTCATTAGTGTGCATATTATCATTATTATCTTTTATTTATATAGCGCCAACAATTTACGCAGCGCTCGGTTGCAGTAAAAGTCATAACGGATTTTTGCAATCATACAACTGAAATATTCAAATGAATGTATTTAGATTTAGCTCAATTCTGATTTAGGTGGATTAATGGTTTACTAAGCAACAATAGGGTTTTTTTATGATAAACCAAACTCATCTGTTCTGTGTGTTATGAGAACCCGCAGCATCCCTATTGGGAACGTCCCTACTGGGAACAAAAAGTCTGCAGCTGTTATATTTCAGTTTCATTCATTGAGTATAATTGTAGTACATCTTGGCACAGAAAATAACTTTATGGTTGGATCAAATTGTACTGTAATTGATATTTAAGTGCTACTTCTGTGATCTGCTGCCCTCCCATTCTGAAAACCAACACAATTTGAAAAAAAGTCAGTTTATTCACAGCTGTGGGAATGCATGCGCTGAGAAGTAAAGGTTTGCTCCGTGTTTCCAGGGCAAATGTGACTTTTTTTTTATTCTCACAGACCCCACAACCAGCTGTCCATGTGCAAGGACAGGAGCCTCTTACAGCTTCCATGCTTGCTGCTGCCCCACCCCAGGAACAGAAACAGATGTTGGGTGAGTCCCATGTGGTTTTCTGTTAAAGGAAATGGTACAAGTGGTGGGAGCCAAAGAATAGAAACAGCTGAAGGCTAACCTCACTACTCTCCTCTGGTTTAGGAGAACGTCTCTTCCCTCTGATTCAAGCCATGCACCCCTCACTTGCAGGAAAGATTACAGGCATGCTACTAGAAATAGATAATTCTGAGCTCCTGCACATGCTAGAGTCCCCCGAGTCTCTGCGATCTAAGGTAAGGAACCATAAGCAGACTTGTACTTATTTATTTCTAACACTATATGTTCAAAATCATCGAGAACAATTGTTTGAAATTTTAATAATTATTTTTAATATCCGATAAAGTACTTATACCTTTTGGAATTTGTTAGGTGGAGGAAGCGGTGGCTGTTCTACAAGCTCACCAGGCCAAAAAAGAAGCGGTGCAGAAAGTGGGGATTGTTGCTGTTACCTCCTGAACCAGGCTGACCTGTGAGTAGGCTCTTCATAAACTAATGTATTCCTGATAGGTGCGTCATCCTCTTTGCTAATATAAAAGTTCTGAATCCTCACAGTCAATCATGTAACTATTGTTTCAGGTATTTAACCCCTTAAGGACAATCGGTGGTCCCTAAACCCATTGAAAACGATGCATTTTGAGCCCGTACATGTAGAGGCTTTGTCATTAAGGGGTTAATATGTTGGGGCTTTATAACAATAGTTTTGTAATCTTAAATATTCCAAATTGCAATCATATGACAACCCATTCCTTTATATTCTCTGTTTTTAATTGAATTAATTTGCAGTGAAATAACATGGCACCTGTTGGTAATCTCTTCACAGGGAGCACAGAAGCCAAATTCTCAACATGTGTGAGGATTTGGGGAAGTGGCTGGTAAGTCTCGTCCCCTCGACATGCTGCTTATCTCGGCTGGAGATCCCGTCTTGTTTGTAAAACCTGAGGTCTATGCACTACATTGCTTTATGCTCTTGGGATCCTTTGTATGGAAAACCTGACATTGTTCTTCAGATTGCATAGGGATTGGATTTTTGTTTGGTTTGAATGTGACATCATGGATCTGTTTTCCAATGGAATAATAAAATGATTTGAGAATCTGTTTTACTGTCTACTTATGTGATTGAAGTGTGATATTCAGTGTCAAAATCTGCACCCATTTTGCACTCCAGGTAATTAGAAACAATACATTTAAAAAAACATGGTGCTGTGTCCCATAGTTGCCAGGCAGATGTTAGTAAGGCCTGGTGGCCCCCAGCCTAAATACCCCACCACAGTAAGATTACATGAACAGACATCCACACTAAGTATATATGTAGGTGTCGGTGCAATCACATTCAATAAATCCTATGGTGGATGTTGCTGAGTGAGGTCTGACAATATGTAAATTCATTTGTGTGTGGACATAAACCTCTAAAGGACCCGGTACAAGTGCTCTCATGGTGGTCCTGCAGGTAGGTCTAGAGATTTCAGTGACGTGAAGTAAGTTTTTAAGCTAAAAGCAGAGTCTAGGTTGCTCAACAGAAGTTCAAGAAGATGACATGGATTTCAACAGACAATGAGTATGTTAGGAGACTGCAGGGGCAAGCATCCTTATGGATGGGAGTCAGGGTGTCCAAGAGACCTGTAACCTATACAAAATATGTAAGCGCACAACCCAAAAAGCATAAGAGGCATATCTAGGTTGCTTATTTACACCTTTTATGCTTTTCAGGTTGTCTGCTCGCCTATTTTGTATATTTTTGTGCTGTGCAATTTTGCAACTTCTGACCAAACAGTGTTGAGCAGCGTGAAATTGCTTGAAAGTCTCTATTGGGTTTAAATGCAAAGCAGTCCTGCGGATTCAGATCCTTGGTAAGCTATTTAGCCATGAAGAATTAGGTAGGACTCACCAAGTTTGGGGTACTTTGACATAGTAACGGGCTAAACAATAAATGTCAATATAGTGCGATGAAATCCCCAGTATTTATGTCTTAGGCACTTTTTTGAGTGGTATTTTCTGGGTCTGAATTATTGCTTTGTTTTGTAGACCTGTAAACCTCACAGATCTTGCTTGGAGCAGTCTGCTAAAAAAAAAATACATGCACACACAGGTGACCACCACCCACATAACTAATCGCCATAAATCCAATCGCAGGTATAAAATTCTAGGTTTGGTGTCACTCATGATATAGCCCATCATGTCCCCCTGCAGGAGGGACAGCAGAAGAGTGTTTAATCAAGGAGCCAAATGAAGCTGACTCCGAATTTGCATGACATTTTGTGGTTCTTGTCTGCGTTATCTGCGTCAATGTGTCATGGCAAAACCACTTAAGAGTCGCAACTTATAGTTATGAAAGTGCACTTTTGCAAAAAGTGCATTTATTATTATGCACATAGCACAAGGTAGTCACTAATAAGAAGGGATTATATTCCATAATCATGCTAAATATATAAAATAGTGGGAAAATACATGTGTGTTGATCCAGTTTTGTCACAACTTGTGGCCAAACTGGCTTAATGCTACACATTTGGTGGTCATGGCTGATTCTCGCTTGATTCTGGAAGTTGACCTCGTTAATTAACAAGGCAACAAATCTCAATTTACCTGCCACACCAGAACTTGCCCTTCTGCATGGTCTTCCAGTCAATATTCGTAGATTAAAAAGAAAATAGGTCCTATTCTCTTTCCCGCCAATACTCGCAAGACGGTGGGAATCTACGGACCTGCCCTCAGTAGTGGAGATGAAAAGTCTCCGCAATCTTATTATGGAAAAGCTACGTTATACGGTAGCTCTACAGGAACATTGAAACGCTGCGACAACATATGGGGAACGTGGAAACAAAATAACTAAAGCTCGGACATTTAGCAAGAATCCATACCTTTCGCCCTGCATTGAAAGCACTACAATGGCCGCTCTTCTTTAGTAAACCCAACCCCTCTCTATATTCCTCTCTTCTATTCACATTTCTTCTTTTCTCTTTTTTTTTCTTTATTGTATAACTAGAGACCTCCGACTTTCATGCATGCAAAGACAGATGAAACGTTGAAAACATTGCGATGTTAGCTTTGGAGAGAAGATGTATATTTTCAAGCAATTAATTGATAATCGCTATTGTGAATTACACAGGGGGAAGAATAAGCGAGGAGTCTCACAGATTGTAGCTGTTCCTATTGTTATTTTTGCAATGCATGTATTGTAAGAAAATAAATCTGCCTGAGAGTGTGCCTACTTCTTTACACCTTTGGTGCTTTTAAGTACTGCAACTCCCATGACGTTCATCAAAATTTAAAGTCCTGGCCATAGCTCAGAGTAAAAGTACATTGGTATAACCACATACAACAAACAATAAGTGCCAAACCCTTTTGTTCC
This sequence comes from Spea multiplicata, assembly GCA_009364415.1. Taxonomy (NCBI): domain Eukaryota; kingdom Metazoa; phylum Chordata; class Amphibia; order Anura; family Pelobatidae; genus Spea; species Spea multiplicata. The sequence goes on along the minus strand of VKOC01046703.1, from coordinate 215 downwards.
TTGTGTTCAATGTGGCCATTTGACATTCTGCTCCACAGCTTTGTAGCAATTTTATATAAACAGAGATATAACATTCATTCCAGCATACAAGCTTTGGAAACCAACAAGATGGCCGCGTACTTCCGGCGACAAAAACGAAAATGACGTTATTTTCATAAAGAATCTTTCCAAATCTGTTTCCGTTGTAACTCTTCAGCTCACCTCACGTTGTAAGA
>VKOC01046701.1:0-37642 GCA_009364415.1 Spea multiplicata | reverse complement strand
CAGTATTTAACTCTATATGTAAGTATATGAATCTCTTATGTATATAACTCTATATAACAGTGATATAATTCTATATCAGTATATAAATCAATATGTGAATATTACTATCTCAGGTATATAAAAACTCTGATGTATATAACTCTATACCTGTATGTTACTGTGGGAAGCACTATAATGTATATAAATCTATATCTGTATGTAAAGTAAATTTAGTATAGGTGATACCTTTATTGGCGATAGCTTGTGAGGCTATCAGGGCCTCATATTATAGCTGATAATATATAAATGCTATAATATTCCTGAATGCATTTATAGGGTAATATGTGAAGTGGGGATGTGACCCGTTTGAACGTATAAATAAATACTGTATTTGTTTGATTATCAGAGCAAATGCTCTGAAAAAAAGTGTCCAGAGGATGCGATTTCTCTGGGTTCTGCCGCCGGCGGTGCGGTGCTCCCCACCTACTTCACCTCCAAAATTGGTGTCATCCTGCGATGTCAGCGGGACCTCCTGCCCCCATGCCTCAAGAGAGGCACCAGGTAGCCGGAACTAGGAAGTTCCCAGAAATTGACAGGAAGTGGTACACCTTGGGAACACATTTTAAGTTTTTTTGTTGTTGGGTCATAGTTACATATAGTTGCATACATATAGTTAGGTTGAAAAAAGACCTGCGTCCATCAAGTTCAGCCTTTCCTATATCTGAAATTTTTTTGCTATTGATCGAAAAGAACCCAGTTTGGCTCCTTTCAATTTTGCTCTAACCAGGGAAAAAATTCCTTCTTGACCCATCTGCAGGCAGAGAATTCCACATCCTTACTGCCCTTACTGTAAAAAACCCTTTCCTCTGCTTTAGACTAAATCTCTTTCTTCCAGTCTAAACCCGTGACCCAGCGTCTTAAGCATAGTCCTGTTTATGAACAGATTTCCACACAATGGTTTGTATTGGCCCCGAATATATTATCATATATATTATATATTATCATAATGCTATCATATCCCCTCTGAGACGCTGTTTTTCTAAACTAAACAGATTTAAATGTTTTAACCTTTCTTCATAACTATAGTGCTCCATTCCTTTTATTAATTTTGTAGCCCGCCTCTGCACCCTTTCTATCTTTAGAATAGGTGCCCAAAATTGCACAGTATATTCAAGGTGTGGCCTTACCATTGATTTATAAAGGGGCAAAATTATATTTTTATCCCGCAAATTGATGCCCCTTTTTATACACGACAATACCTTACTGGCCTTAGCGGCTGCTGACTGACATCGCACATTGTTGCCTAGTTTGTTGTCTATAAGAATTCCCAAATCTTTCTCATTTTTCTTTATCGCTAATTCACTACCGTTTAGGATGTAGGTTGCTTGTGCATTCCCTACCCCGAAGTGCATAACTTTGCATTTACCTACATTAAATTTCATCTGCCATTTGTGTGCCCCCCCAGTCTATCTAAATCCCTCTGCAGCACAGTAATATTACTTTACCTAGTTTAGTGTCATCTGCAAACACAGAAACATGAATTTCAATGCCTATTGCCTACCTTTACCTTACCCAGGCTTTTTAGTAGCGCACGTTCCATACAGTTTGTGACATTTCTACTATTTCTTGGTTTTATCAAGAGTCCCATGTTAGATATTCCCACACAAACTATGCATCACCTTTGTTCCGAAAAAGTAGGGCCTTTGTTTGAAACCAACGAAACATGCAAAAAATCATAATTTTGGGTGCTAGTATGTTAAAAAACAAAACCTATACTCATTTTTATTTTTTTTTTATTTTTATAACTTCGTCACAGTAGGTGCCACAGCTAAACAATGACCGGATTAATGTTCTGGAACATTCCATTATTACACCCCACATAGATATTTTTTCATATTCTAGTGGGCTACATCCATCCTCAAATAGTACCCTATAGGGTAGCATTTTAAAATATCTGAATTGAGAGGTTTGAGAGTAATGAAAACTCAAGTCTTACAGGTATTTCCTAATCTTGCTTCACCTTTTGTGTCTGTACCTGTATATCTATAGGGTAACAAAACGGTCAATGTAGGAAAGAATGTGTGTACAAAATGGTTACAGAAAGGAAAAAAAGTAACCATACCTACTGCAAGTTACAAAGCAGGGTTTCAAGTCATTCTCAGTAGGATATATAGGTGAGAGCTTCGCCTATCCAGGTAGGTCAAGAAATTACAAGCGTCCCAGAACCTCCCATTTATCTTCAGTGTTTTTTTCTCCCCTAACCTGGGTAGGTGAAGCTTCATCCCTTGTTTGTTTTCCTGAGGACTGTGTCTTATCTCAGTAGCTTCATCTCGTTAGCCTGCCATTGTTTGTTTCTCGGGGACCATTCCTTTCTTCCACATCAGAGTAGGATAGGATTCATGGGCAGATCCGTATTTACCTGACTCTAGCAGTCAGAGGAAGGATCCATAACTTTGTTTCCGTGCAGCTCACTCGGCTGCCCTTGGACTGTGTTTTCTGTATATTGGAGATTCTGTAACACTATATGGCCATATTTTTCTTAGCAGAGCTTCACCCGGCAAACTTCCGGGCATTCCGGGCAGGTATGATAATACAGCAGGGTTGCCAATGTGTAAAAAATACACTTTCCCCAGCAAGCTTTTCTTCTAATTGAGGTAAAAGCTAAGTATCAAATGATGTGACCATTAACCTTCAATATCAAAAAAAGTGTGTTTTTAATATTCTGGGTAAAAATATGTTATACAGTTAAATGCATTGTTTCTTTGGTATTAGTTTGGGCTTTGGGAACAGGCGTACAAAATCTCACACTCAGTGAAATACCTTGCCACTTGTTAATGTGAATGATGGTATAATAAAATATGTGATGTCATATAACTTTGAGGAAAACTTACAACCATAACAAGTTAGTGTCTTCCTCTGTAGCTTTTCTTTACTAGTCTGCAGACGTTAATGTGTAATTTTTGCCCAGTAGTAATGCGTGGATGAACCTTAGTGAGAACTTGTTCAATATGTCTGGCTGGTGAGGGTACACATAAGATAGGGATGGACCATTGGGAGGTAGGAAAGTGATTAAAACCTTCTGTGACATTACATTCATGACACAACCTACCCACCGGTAATTTTCACAGACGACTGTAATGACCCAGAGCGCCCAAAGATGGTGTTCAGGAGTTATTGCGCAGCAGCTGAGATGCAGCGCTTTAGGCTCGTCAGCCGTTTCTGCCTGGACTTTGTTTTTCCGTTATTCTGGTTACGGTGTTCTGTCAGCTCTTCCTGCCTGTTATGAAGCATGCCTGTTTCTGGACCTGAGTCTGTAAACTGAGACAAACATAACGGGTGCCCCACACCTTATAAAGGAAGCAGAGCTGAAGCAAAGAGCAGAACTGGAATCAAGGAATCAGGAGCTCAACGAGACTGGGGGAGCTCTAGCGAGACTGAGGGAGCTCTAGCGAGACTGGGGGAACTCTAACGAGACTGGGGGAACTCTAACGAGACAGGGGGAACTAAAAGGAAGCCGCTCCACAGCCTGGTTGCAGCCTGACACAATGAATTAGTGTCAGGCTCCATCATAGAAGCCCCGGCGGAAGTGGAGTGCAGTAGCGGAGGTTGTCTGTGCGCATTGCACAGCCGTTCACCGGCTGCCAGAGAGGAGGATTCAGGTCCCCTGCAGTGGAGGGTTTTTAATTGCAGGTGGGGTACTTCACTACTGGTAGGTAGTTGTGAAAAAGTTAAAATGTATATGCCAAGTTCATTATTCTTCTAATGTACTTTACTACCAGTGGTAGAGGCTGATACAGAGTAAACGAAGCATGCACACAAGGGACACAAAGCTATTGTTAAGCTAAGACAAGATCAAGAACTGATCAAGACCTAAATGATGCATCAGGAAAAAAAACAGGCCAAATAGAATCTGACAGCAGATAAGACCTATATTTCTATGAATAGACCCAAGAGTGGCAGAGTTAAGACGTACAGTAAGCACCTCCCAACATTTCAAAATGTGAAAGAGGGACACAATTTTTATTTTTTACATTTTGCGGAACTCACACATACACTTCCCATACACACACACATACATGTACACTGCCCTTACACACACACACATATACATGTACACTGCCTTTACACACATATATACACTCCCCTTAAACACACATATATGCACATACACTGGCTTTACACACCAGCTAACAAACACATACATACACATACACTGCCATTACACCCCTTTCTCCCCATCCCTTACCTTTTCCTCCATCCGTCTTCCTTCTGCCTCAACCCTGTATCCTGCGGTGGGAGCGCGAGCTTTGCTCCCTCATCACTATGTGCCGACTACTGTTGCCGAGCGTAGGGATGACGTAATATCCCCGCGCTGGGCATTATTTGCTGGCACGTAGTGATTAGGGAGCAGTATAGCGAGGTCTGAAGTGTCCCTAATGTTGAACCGACTAGAGCTGCACCTGAGGTGAGTACCGATCTTGCTTCACCCTTCCTCTGCTCCTGCAAAGCGGGACAGAGGAAGGGATAGGCGGGACAGCGGAACCGAGACCCAAAATCGGCACTGTCCCATGTAAATCGCGAGATTTGGGGGCATGTAGTAAGTAATTTTGCCTATCCTAGTGCTTTATCAGTGAAGTTACCGTAAGAATCTGGCAGTTGACTCAGCATTAATGTGAATGGAGTTCTAGGTCATCAATGTGAGTAGGCACGAATGTCATCCCAAGTTGGCTTGAGCTCTGGTCATACTAGCAAATAACTTCATATTAGTATAGATGAGTTTATCAGGCGACTATGTTTGGAAGGGTTACAATCCTTTTAATGTCACAGTATTTATTCCATTAAATAAAAGGATGTCTTAATAAAGTGTAGTATCAGACGGGATTCACTGCCCAACCAAGCTTTGATTTGACAAATTGTAAAAACTATCGGTGTCACAGAGCTGTGTGGTCCGACCAACTACCTCTACTGAATTGTGCTTCCTTAGCCTGTGACAACACGATGTCCCCAGTTTCCCAGTCACTAGCCAAGACTCAGTGTAGGGTATAAGCAAAATGAAGACTGCTTTATTTTTCACACACAGTATGCAAATGATCAAGTGCAGAAGAAAACACAAAATAATTTAGGGATTTGTGTTCAGTTTACTTAATGTCTGACTGAGGGATGGATACATGAAGTCTGCATCATCTGAATTCTAATAAGGGAATCTTTTAATTGTTCTGAATGCAGTCATTAACTCATTTATACTGATAAGATGGGCATAGACATTATATCTACACCATGTCTACAGAGGTTTATTTGGTTCCCGTCGTGTGTGTCTTGCTTTGTGTGCTGCTGAGTTTATCTCTGTGATTTGCAACATGTGGACGCCTCACCTTTCTTGCAACTGATAAAGGACAGAAGGGTTAAAATAGTTGCCTGTTATCAATCAGATATATGCTTCTTAAAAGTCCAGGACATTGGGTATTGTGTGCAAAAATGTCTTTTGATGTCCAGAAAACTAATTCAAGTTTCTAAAATTGACCATTGACAGTTATAAGATAATAATACATATAATTCAGAATATGGTTCTTATATCTATTTGGTTAAACCTTTCATTCTGCTTCCAAGTAAATATGTTTTTGTATTCAATTCCTGTCTAAAAAGAATTACATAGCATTTTGGAATAAATATACATCCTACAAGTCCTGCACTTGAAGCCACTATGGCAAAAATCTCTACGGCCACCATGTTCTTCCCTTTGGTGCTCAGATAGGCCGGGATCATCGCAATCCAAACGCTGCAGAACACCAGCATGCTGAAGGTGATGTACTTGGCCTCATTAAAACTGTCCGGTAATGTCCTGGCTAAAAAAGCTATAATAAAGCTAAGAGCTGCCAGAAGCCCCATATAACCCAGGACACAGTAGAAGGCGATAACCGAGCCCTCATTACACTGAATGATGATCTTTCCCTGATAAGAGTGCATGTCCAGCTCCTGGAATGGGGGGGAAATGGACAACCAGGAAATATTAATGATAACTTGAATGGATGAGCAGATCAGTACTATAGAATTGGAGACTTTCACATTGACCCAGTTTGCCCAGGAGCTGCCGGGTTTTGTGGCTCTGAAAACAATATAGATCATGATTGTTTTGCTTAAAATACAAGACACGGCTAATGAGAAGAGGACTCCAAAAGCTGTTTGGCGCAGCATGCAGGTTACATCCTCAGGACGACCGAGGAACAGAAACACACAGAGAAAGCTCAGCATGATGGAGACCAAGAGGAGGAAGCTGAGGTTCTTGTTATTGGCTTTCACAATTGGGGTATCTCTGAAGACAATGAAGATCAGTAATATTACAACAGTTACAAGACAAAACAGAATTGATACAAAGGATAAAACAGCAGCAACTGCATCCAAATATGATAGAAACTCCACCGATTTTGGAATACACCGATCCCTTTTCTCATTAGACCATTTATCACTTGGACAAACAATGCAGTTCTCACTGTCTGAAAAATAACGCAAAGTAACATTATGTCTCAATATGTAAATTAAAAATAAAATATAATATAGTATATAGTTCCCTCCCACTGAGTGTATCCATATTAACTAATGTTAAATTATTTCTTTTTGTTTACATTTCTTAGATTTAAACTGAAGATAACAAACAAAAATAGCCCAAAATCCAATCACCCCAATTTTCCTTTGCCTTGTTTTAGTTTCAGGAATCATATGCCTATCCCATGCGTGTTTCACGTCACTTGCTGCATTAACCTTTACCACTTTTGCCAAGAATCTGCTCCACTCATCTCACATGGAAGTAAATATAACGGAGGAGCTCAAAGACCAAACAAGGAACAAAAACAAAACCTCACTATAAGTAGATTTCTTGAGTAAATGTACAGTTCCTAAACCCATTGAAAACAATGCATTTTGAGCCAGTACATGTATGGGCTTTGTCATTAAGGGGTTAAACCTTTACTGTTTTTAATGGGGGCACATTTGTGAAAGTGAACCAGCTGTGTGCAGAAGCATGGAGGTTGGAGCTTGTGTAAAAAGGTCTTTCTCATAATATCTGTAAGGTGATTGGTATCACAGCTGGTTGTCGGCTGCCAGGTAGTTTTTCTGCTGCCCCCCGGGTGGGGGAGGTTATGCCCAGCTCTAGTCAACCCATGCCTGTCTTGTTTGTCTATTATTGTGATCACTTATTATTATTATTATTATCTTTTATTTATATAGCGCCAACAGTTTACGCAGCGCTTAATACAATACATAAATTCAAGGGATATGACAAGACAAGAATTGACAGACTAAGACAAACCGATATATTTGGTGGAGAGAGCCCTGCTCGCAAGCTTACAATCTAGAGGGAAAAATAGGGTGACAAACATAAGGCATAGAGGAAGGGTGAGAGGTATTGTGGTGGGAGTATCGATGACAAGCATGTTCTAGCAGCTAAGATGGTATGCGTCTCTGAAGAAGTGGGTTTTTAGATGTTTCTTGAATGTCAGGAGGGAGGGTGAATTCTGAAGGTTCCTTGGGAGCAGATTCCAGAGATATGGGGCAGCTCGAGTGAAATCTTGTAGACGGGAAAAGGAAGAGGTGACGAGTGAGGAGGAGAGCCTTAGCCCATGGGAGGAACGTAGGGATCGAGTAGGAGAGTATTTGCTAATGAGGTCAGAAATGTACGGAGGAGCAGTATTGTGGATGGCCTTATATGTCAGTACCAGGATCTTAAATTTAATTCTAAAGGTAATCGGGAGCCAGTGGAGGGTTTCACAGAGGGGGAAGCAGAAGAGGAGCGACGTGCAAGGAAGATGAGCCTAGCAGCGGCATTTAGGATAGACTGTAGAGGAGAAAGTCGAGACAATGGAATGCCAACCAGAAGAGTGTTGCAGTAGTCAAGACGGGAAATGATAAGTGTATGAACCAGAGTTTTTGTGGATTTTTGAGTGAGGAATGGGCGGATACGTAGGTGCAGGTGGCAGGATCTGGCGAGGGACTGAATGTGACGGATGAAGGAGAGGTTTGAGTCAAGGATGACCCCAAGGCATCGGGCATGGTTAGTAGGAGAGATAGTTATAGCTACACCTGCCTCTCCTTGTGGCTCTCAATACCCCCCAACTCCACCCATGGGCGTAGGAACCCCCAGTAACTCATGCAGTGGGGGACCGATAATGAAGAAATCCCCCCAGGGGGGTAGTTAGTGTGAGAGGGCTTAGATAGTGTGAGAAGGGGACAAAGTGGGGATCTGATGGGGGAAAATGCTGCCCCCCAGATTTTTAGGGGTTCCTATGCCCATGGCTCCACCCTCTACCTTACCAGGAGCAGGCTTTCATTCCTACACACCTACTATGAGTAAATTATGTGTATGATTCTATATAATCTATTATACCAGATCTGCTGGATATCTCTCCCTCTGAGCACCGGACACAGTCGTAGCAGCAGATTTGTGTTCCAGGTCTCAGGACTTTTCGATATCCAGGCAAACAGTTCTCTGAACACTGAGACCTTGGAATCTACAAACAGAAAAAAAATAGTTCTTGTTTGAGCCGCTCTTATAAACTAATAAAGAATAAAGAAGCACAATCACAGAATAATAGATATATCTGCAAAAATATTCTAAATAAAGATGTAATTCCTTTGTTTTGAAAAATACATTAGGAGTAGAACATGATTGGATGATTATATAATTAGAAAAATCATTCAACAAGATCAAAATAATTAATTGCCTTAAATCACAAGCCCCTGGTGTTCACTATTCTAATACATTTATGCAATAACAGCAGCATTTGAAAGTGTTCTCCAAGGACAGTATAATAACTGCACATGCAGTGGACATTGTCCATGCGGTGGCTCCACATAAAGTGCAATCATAAACCTGAAGGTGCTGCGAAGATGCGGACGAATAAGAAAATGCATGAGTGAGAGAGTGAGTGAATGTGGTCCCAGAAATGTTTGGGAGGGTTTGGCCTCATTTTCTCATTAAAGCCTCATTAAAGCTCGCTGCTGTGTTTTTTAGGACTGTATATACTGACAGCTTGGATCCGTGCTGGAAATACTTGCCTGGACATTTGTGTGTTTTGTCTGGGGGAGGTTTTCCAGAGCCTGGCTTAGCGAGGTCTGGCTGGGAGGTCTGGTTAGTGGGTGTTTAGGATGCTCAGTCTTAAGTGTGACGTTTATGGCTCTCATGCTACAGGGTTTTTCACAAGTTAGAACCATTACACCGTAAAAGTGGTTTTGTTTTATCATCTTTAGGATGTATGGTGCTGGTGAGTTTATATTATTTCTGTTGACTTATTTTTGGTAGATCAAGTTGTTAGGTCCCTTCCTCAAGCATTAATCAATTAATGTCTGAGGAAGAGACCAAACAACTTTGTCTCGAAAGTTTGCAATCAAATTCTCAGTTAGCCAATAAATGGTATCATTTTAACTATACTTTTCTCCTGTTTTCTCAACGGCTAACACGGTACAAAACCTTTTTATCATTGTAAAGTTTATAGAAATGTAGCTTAATTTTAATGTAGGAAAACAAAAACAATAATCCCCCCTTACCTGGTTGTCTTTGTTCCTCCATATTGCTAAATGCGAGTCAATGATTAGCTTCTGACCATCTGGAGCCCACTCAGTGAAGTTACCCACAAGGTTTCTAAATGCAGACTTATTTGATAAAAACACCCAGTTTATAATTAAGTAATAGTATGCAAATTCTCCATGTTCATCGTAAAATGTGCGGCCCAACTGAGATGCAATTGTTATCCTTTTTATATAGCGATGCAACTGTGAAAAATGATTTAGAACAAAACAAGAGGACATTCACAGTCACAATGTAGGAGAGTTTTCTTCTACGTCATTAATCAAGAACATAAAAATACCTCCCATTTTACAACAGAACCCACCCAAACACTCAACTAAAATAATCCAATACCTGATCTCTATTATTCATCTACTAGAACTTCATATCATTAACCACCATCAACCCTTCATCAGTCTACAGCACATCGTTAGAACCAACAGCACCAGGGTCACCATGAAGGCACAATTTAGAAGAAAATATTGTTCTTTGGTAAATAATAACGTTGGATTTTGCATGTGAGCTGCAATTAGTGTTAGAATGGCGATATAACTTAAGAGGTAGCAAGTAACAATTATATAAAATACACAACAATATACAACATAAAGGCTTCTAATACGTTGCAATCATTTGCAAGGAACTCATAGACATTAAATGCTATTTCACTTCTCTTTAATGCTGCATGTGTAATACCCTAAGCCTTTTCATGCCCGTTTTCAATTTGAAGATTGCCCCTCTTCCTGTACCATGTGTGTAATAATATTAAGTTCTAATAAGTGTTAAAATAGGTACCAAAGGGGCATGGTTAGCAGTTCACCAAGATGGACGCTTGAGCAATGTGCTCTGCAGACCCACCGCACAAATTTCTTTGAAATCGACCTTAAACACAACCATGGGAAAGACAAACAAGCCCCATGCTACCCCCAAGACCTCCCAGGTCAAGGAGAAATCAGACGACCCGTCGGAAGAGAACCAGACGTCCATGAGCCTACGGGCTCCGCGTCATGATGATTCACACTGGCAGATGTCGCCATTATCAATGAAACGCACGCTCCTATCTGAGCGGACCACTCGGACATTAAACATGATCTACACCAGATGGGTGAGCGGGTGGCAGCCCTGGAACAAGACAACACCGATACACGGCTGGCAGTCGACGCACTCTCTGACCAACTGAAACTACAAGCCAATACTATCTCTTCTTTATTGCAAAAAGAAATAGAAGACCTTGACAATCGAAGCAGAAGATCTTATCTGCGGGTCAGGGGCCTACCTGAATCTATCTTGCTCACGGACGTGGCTGCCACTGTCCGATCTTTATTCAATAGGCTTTTGTCCAGGCCGGCAGATGCAGAACTTAAATTGGATCGAGCACACCGTACCTTGGGACCCAGACCACCGGACGACCAACCGCCATATGTTATTGTCTGCTGCGTTCACGATTTCCTGCTGAAGGAGGCCATATTGTCTGCGTGTCGTAAGGTTAGTGCGCTAGACTGGGAGGACCACCCCGTTCAGATCTTCCCGGACCTGTCCCCCGTCACCTTACAATATCGGAGGATGCTCCGTCCTGTTACCTCGGCTCTGAGGGACGCTATGATCCCATATCAGTGGTGCTTCCCCTTTTCCCTTATGGTGTGAAAGTGGTCTGACCGCCTTGTTATCAGACAAGCTGACGATGTGCCTGCGGTTCTAGTCAAACTAGGCCTCCCGGCCATTTCGGTACCGGATTGGGAGTACTCATGTTATCTGCCATCCAAATTGACACAACCTGGGAAGGACTGGGCCCCCATGCCTCAACGGCCTCAAAAATCTAGGGCCGCCACCTGATTGCCCTCCTTTACTGTGCCGCACCAGAGCTGAGATTACACGCACAATGACTACCATTTGACACGTGTTCCTGGCTGGGATTTCAATTTTGGACCTGAATGCACCCTCATGTCCCTGCATCTCCCGCACCACTACTCCGGACCGGGATGCTTTATTCACATTTGACGGCCCCAGCTTCCAAACTGAGTAGCCACCATTTAACCGGACACCGAAATTCTGCTTCTTTTATTGACAACCTTTTTTTATTTTCGCTCACCAAGCCTTCATTCTTGCCGGTCCGAGCTGCCTGCATGATCACACACATATGGACTACACCTCATGTCTGCCGGACATTTGCAGGCACGGGTCGCTGATATGCCGTGAGATTTTTTCTTTTGTGTTTTTCTGTTCATTGTGCTCTCCTATTCCACGTACACCACATACTTACACTACCCACTCGGATGCCTGGAGGCTTCTACTGCTCTGACAGAGCTCTTACTTTTCGTATATGCCCTACCCGTTTTCACCTCAATCTGTGCCCTGCACGTGCAAATGTCCCTGATATCACGCTCTACTAGTTACCGGTCATCTAAGTGCCTCTTTGGTCCTTGCCCTGACACCACTGTTCAAGGTAGCCAGGCAGTATAATTGTCAAAACGCCTCTGCTCAGCTCTCGTCCGTTTTCTTCGCGGCGGGTGTCTGGCCCATCTTTCTCTGTTTTTCTTTTTGCATTTCACACATTTTATACACCACACGTTTTCTTTTTGAGTTATATACTGATTTTAAGCTTACACCCCCTGAGCCGGCCGCCCAGGTCCTTTGTGTCCTAGGTGTTAGGCATATCCCGTACGTCGGGAATGATGGCTCTCCTGTTCCTAGTGTTTCTCCCTGAACCAGACTTAGACAGGTTATATGGGATTGTTCATTCTTTACGTTTTATGCTTTGCATTCTGTTTTATATTGTTTTGATGTGTGCCGCCCCACCTCCGCTCTGCTGGTCTCTCCAGGTGTCCCGTTATGCACTCCAACACCGTTAAACTAACCTCTTTAAATGTCAGGGGGCTCAATAAACCTGAACAGCGCTCTAAGATGTTTCGTTTTTTACAGTCCACCAACACTAAAATTGCATTTTTACAGGAAACACATTTTAGAACAGGCTGTGTCCCTTGCTGCTCCTCTAAACACTACCCCTATACCTATTTTTCATGCTCTTCTGAGTCGAAAACGAAAGGAGTGGTGATTTTCTTGCACAGGTCCCTACCTTTTCAACTTCTGGACACGGGGAGCGTCGAGGAGGGCCGTTGTATTTTTGTGAAGGGATTTCTCGCCTCTTTCAAGATCACCTTGGCCTGTATATATGCACCGAATCGTAACCAAACCTCATTCCTTGTGTCTGCTTTGCACAAATTAGGCGATTTTCAGGAGGAAATCACAGCCCTGGGAGGGGATTTCAATATGGTCCTGGACCCCAAACTCGATAGTTCCTCTGGCCTGTCACATATTCCCTACTCGCGCATAGCCAGGGTTAAGCGTGCTTTACATACACTGCAATTGGCGGACGCTTGGCGGATTCAGCACCCCTCCACTAGGGACTACACCATCTTTTCCCCACCTCATGCCCGTTACACTAGGATAGACTCGATCTTTCTCTCCCACTATCATCTACCTATTCTTCTAGTATTGGTACCTCAATCCTTTGCGACATTCCCCAGTCAATGTGACACTGTTCTTAGCTGATCTCCCTCCTAAATCCTGGCATTGGAGGCTTAACGAATCCCTGCTGTCGACTCCTGCCCATATCCATGTTCTGCGTAGAGAACTCACAAATTATTTTGCTGATAGCATTTCGCCCTCGGTTCCGTTCCCCACTGTTTGGGAGGCCCACATGTCGGTTATTTGAGGCCATCTCATTAAAATGGGTGCCAACCTCAAGAGACTAGCCCTGGGGAAAATTTTGGCCCTGACGGCACAAATTGCGGCTCTTGAAAAGTCGCATAAATTAACTCTGTCCCCCCATGCCTTGTCGCAATTGGCGGTCTTGAGGGACAGGCTGGCGTCCCTTACGAATCCACAGATTAAAAGGCAGTTCCTCCGAACCCGCAGCTGTTTTTATGAATTCGCTGAAAAACCCGGGAAGCTCTTGGCTAGGGCCCTACGCACGCAGCGTGCCCACACCTTCGTCCCCACGATTAGGGACAACAAGGGTAAAGCCCACTCTACTACCCCTGAGATTGCCTCATGCTTTCATAATTATTATACCTCTTTGTACAACTTGCCTCCCACCACCCCTGCGCCCGTCCATACAGGACTATTTAGATAAACATTTGACATCCCGAATATCGTGCACTGATTCTGCACTCCCGGAGGCCCCTATCACTCTGAATGAAGTACTGGATGCAATTAAAACCTTGCCCAATGGCAAGTGCCCTGGCCCCGATGGGTTCACTAAGCCTTATTACCTAAAATTTGCCTCTATTTTGGGCCCTCATCTGGTCACCTTGTTCAACGGCCTTGCTAGGGGGGACCGGTTTGACCCACATACTAACACTGCCCACATCATGGTTATACCAAAGCCAGACAAGAGTAGGGATCAATGTGGCAATAACGTCCTATCTCCCTGTTGAATACGGACATCAAGCTTCTGGCCAAAATATTGGCTACACGCCTTAAGCCACTGATTCTGTCCCTTATACATCTTGACCAGGTTGGCTTTGTCCCAGGGCGGGAGGCACGTGACAACACGATTAGGGTGCTTAATGTACTCGAACATGCCCAGAGTGGGAATATCCCACTGGCTTTGGTGTCCACTGACGCAGAGAAAGCCTTCCACAGGGTGGCTTGGGCCCATTGTTCAGAGGCTGGATAGAAGCTTTGTATCACAATCCGACAGCTAAGATATCTGTGAACGGTTTTCTGTCCCAGACGGTCACCCTGTCGAATGGCACGAGACAGGGTTGTCCCTTGTCTCCCCTTCTGTTTATGCTTAGCATGGAGCCATTGGCAAAAGCTATCCGCCTCAACTCAACGGCAGGGAACATAAACTGTCCCTTTTTGCCGACAACATGCTCTGTCTCCACACAGACCCAGTAACATCTCTGTCACATGTTATTGAGGAACTAGACATATTCAGACACTTCCCTAACTATAAAATAAACATGGACAAATACTTGGGATTAATTTGGCGGCCCGGACTAAACAGCTCCTGACAGCAAACTTCCCATTCCGTTGGTGCGAGACCGCCCTTAAGTACCTGGGTTTAAAGATCCCCGGAGACCCCGCACTGCTTTTTGACCCCTTCTCAATCGGGTCAAGGGGGACTTGCACAAATGGACATACCCCCATATATCCTGGTTTGGGAAGGTCTCGGTTATAAAGATGAATATTTTACCAAGATTCCTGTACCTCTTTCAAACCCTTCCAATCTTCCTCCCTCGGTTGTTTTTTCGTAGATGCCATCGTGTCTTCTCTTCGTACATATGGGCAGCTGGCCGCCCCGGTTGGCATTTACTCACCTCACATGTCCTAAGTTGAAGGGGGGCTTGGGGATCCCTGATATGGAACTCTATTACCATGCTGCGCACTTGCGTAAGGTGGTGGAATGGACAGTGCGTGCTCCCAAGCAGTGGGTTACAATGGAAGACGCCCACCTTTCCCAGCCTTTTCATGTTTTCCCCTGGTTGCCAGACCCGCACAGGCGCGGCCCCCCTGTGAAACATCTTACTATAACCCCGACACTCAGGATTCTCCGGAAATATATGTCTAAGGGGCTTCTGACCTCTTCACCTTCCCCTTTACTCCCCTTGTCAGATAATCCTGCATTCCAACCGGGCTGGTAAAGGTAAAGGAATAAACACCAGGTAGTGAATCAAAGATTGAGGTGAAAGGATGAGTTAAAAATATGTAAAAGGTACTTCGTCACAATACTGCAATACTGTAAATCAAGTCTTGCAGCTAAACTTTCCCCCCTCCCTACTGGCACCTTGCGAATGCACCATGTCTCCACTTCTGGCATACTTAAACCTCTGGCTCACCTGTTGGGCTCTCTGACACCTCAGTTTCGGGACTCCTTTTTCTATGCACAACTTACCCACTTTGTGTCCTCCCAATCACGTGATGCCAGGCCTCAGCGACCTCTGACGGGATTTGAATTAATGTCCCTACGCTCGGTCTCCAAGCCCTATTATTTAGCCATATGGGAAAGCGACTTCCCCGATGTTTTTACTGATGAGATCTGGGATGCCATTTTTAAATCAATACATAAGGGGGCATTAGCGAGTAGGCTCCAAGAAGCCTCCTACAAGCTAAGTGTCCCACTTTACCTGCACCGCTTTTTGCCACAGGTCCCTGGTGTTTGTGGGCCCTGGCACCTACCTTCATATCTGGTGGTCTTGCTCCATGGTTGCCCCCTTTTGGGCCTCCATTGAACGGGTCCTCAGAGAGGTGGGCGATCTGAACTACACGCTGACTCCGGTTGCAGCTCTACTACACCACAGTGACATTCCCTTTAGTCGTTATAAAAACTCGGTGACTTACCATGTCCTTAATCCTGTGAAGGCGGTCATCCCACGCTTCTGGAGACAACCTTGCATTCCGCCAATACAGCCCTGGCTTCAGAGAATGCAATTGATCTCCCACATGGAGGACTTGGTCTGGACCTCTCGGGGCAAGGCTCATCTGTACGAGCGTCGTTGGTTCTGGTGGAAGGAGTTGATTTCCTCCCCGTCCTTCCCGGGGCTTTTGAATCCTGAGCCCTAGCTCATACTGCCACTTCAACCATCACGCTCCTTGCCCAGATCGACTTAAGGCCCACTGACATGCGTGCTTTTGCATGTATGGGACACACAATACTTCTTTTCTGGATCATATGTTAACCAGGGGGGGTTGCGGCACACGTCTTTATGTTTGATTTTGTGGTTCTTATTCTTTTTATGACTATGTTACCATGCGGTCTTCCGCGCTCCTTTCATGTCGCGTTATACCAAGGTGATCTGTTAGGCTGTTCTCAGTGTGATACATTATGTCTATTTGTACATCATTTGCCATATCGCGTTTAACAGGCCTACTTTGTCATCTGTGACTATCGTTGAACAGTGGTAGGATGTTTGTATTCTGTACTTATGCCTGACTATTGAACTTTTAACTTTTTGATGTTCATCATTTAGTATGGATAATACTATACATGTAAAAGTCACATCACAGCAAAGACCTTTGTCCATATACACCAATCAGCCATAACATTATGACCACTGACAGGTGAAGTGAATAACACTGATAATCAAAAGTGGTCCAGTGAAGCAAAAACAGTGAACAGACTACAGGGTCATGGGCAGCCAAGGCTCGTTGATGCACGTGTGGGGCGAAGGCTGGTCCGTGTGGTCAAATCCCTACTGTAGCTCAAATTGCTGAAAAAGTAATTGCTGGTTCTAATAGAAAAGTGTCAGAACACACAGAGCACTAAAGTTTGTTGAATATGGGGCTGTGTAGCTACAGACCAGTCAGGGGTCAAACACAGGACGGGTCGAATCCAAAGCGGGTAGTCGAGGTCATACACGTGAAGGAATGAACACAGCCAAATCATGGATCAAAAGGTAGTCAGGACAAGCCAAGGTCAGATTCACCATAAAACGCTACAGAACAGGATAAACTTCAAAAGACCACACCAGGGTACAGGAAACAAGACTTCCGGATTTTTAAAATTGGGGCCGGTAGCCACCACGCCCCCAACACTGACGACACGTGCGCCCCCCTACCCCTGCCAGAACGCACCAGCTGCTGCTAAAACTAGCGGCAGTGGCGCGTGCATCCAGCAGGGAGAGCATGACTGCCACGCCGAGCACCCAGCTGACGCTTCCTCCTAACCCCGACACAAGGTAAGTGTAGCGGGGAACGAGGAGCAGGACGGACGGACGCAGGACGACGGGGAACAGCGGAGTTGCGGGAGCGGGTGACAACACGTAGCGTGTCCGCCGGGGTATTGCATTAGTCTGGCGCACACGGAATGACGTACGCACGGCACTCCCGCGGGATGATGTGCGTGTAGAAGCGGCATGCCCATGGTGTTTGGACGATACTGTGCGAGCCGCCACGGCATGCCCACAGCGCTAGGAAGTGTATGAGCCAGTCTCTTCAGCACATCCACTGCGCTCACACATGTATGTTTAATTACACTAAACATAAAAAGGCGAATTGTGAATGAAAATATAGTAACCATGGCAATATAAGCTTTAGATACTAGGATGGGAAAACCTCAGTGGATTTCATTCCAGCAGAATTGTGTAAATAGTCATTTAACATATACTTTAACATGCATTCATTCTCTACACTTAAGCTATTTGGTGGTAGACAGGTCATTGAATCAAACTCATCTTCTAGGAAACCAGACTAAAAGGTATCATTTTAACATTTACTAAGATGCTGCACGTTTACATTTGCCTCCTATTAATCTTTCTCAAGGCCATGGTCTAGATATTATTGCTGCAACTTGATTTCAGACATGTAGTTGAATAATAAACCATCCTGTTTCCATCTTGGTTTTCACCATTTGAGGATTTCATGGATCACTGAACCCGTCTCTGTGTCATATATTTATTAGTAGGTATCATGCCCCCCAACTGTCCTGATTTAGGGTCTCTGTCCCACCATCCCGCCTATCCCTTCCTCTGTCCCGCTTTGCAGGGGCAGAGGAAGGGTAAGGCCAGGGTCGGGATTGCCCACCGGAATCCTGACGGCCAGAAGAGGCTTTCAATCCCGTTTGCAGCTGCTCAGCGGCTGTTTTGAATGTTGGCCAGCAGACCTGCTGAGCGGCAGCAAACAGGATCGAAAACTTCTTCCGGCCGCCGGCGTCTAATGAAATTAAAGGGGCTGGCATGCATGCACCTCGCCACCCAATGGCCGTGCCTCAGCTCTTCATCCCACCCCCTTTAAGACGTGGGACGAAGTGCTGAGGCACAGCCATTGGGCAGCGCAGTGCGTGCAAGCCGGCCCCTTTAATTTCATGACCCAAACATCAGGAAGCAGTGGTAAGTCGGGGGGGGGGTAGTGTTATATCGGTGGCTAAAGGATTTTCTGGAGGCAGAGTGCCCCATGATATGACTTTCAATGCCCTTTATGCCACTCTGCCCGCAGAAATGCATTTTAACCCCCTATATGCCACTCTGCCTCTAGAAATGCCTTATACCCCCCTATATGCCACTCTGTCCCATGATATGCCTTTTAACCCCTATGACAGGCATATAGGGGTATAAGGCATTTCTGGAGGCAGAGTGGCATATAGGGAGTATAAGGCATATAGGGGGTTAAAAGGCATATCATGGGGCAGAGCGGCATATAGAAGGGTATAAGGCATATCAGGGAGGCAGAGTGTCATATAGGGGGTATAAGGCATTTTCTGCAGAGTGTCAAGCCTGCGGGCAGATTGTGCATAACTGCGGTCGGGGGCCAGCGTTGGGACAAATAAAAGGAAATAAAAACACAAAAAATTCTTCAATCCATAGCTTTTATTAAATATGAATAAAGAATAATGTTATTACTGTTTTCTTCCACTAAATAAAATGGAACTTTTTCATCTATAAATGTTTGCAGTAGCAAAGGAGGGAGGCTAACATTAGCCTTTTTTAATAAAAAAAAATCTCTGCTGCTGTGGATTACTCTTCCAATGATGCTCAACCGGCATTATGGTGGACACCGGGCTGGGTGAGAATCATAGGAATTTTAGTTCACAGCTTTACTGTTGCTGCACTTCCCATGACGCCCAGCCAGCATCATGGAAGTAGTAAGTCTGGCTGAGCCTTATGGGAATTCAATTCAATGTGTTGGTTATTTTTAATATGCATGACTGTGCTGACAAAAATAAAGCGTGTTTTAAGTGGCGATGCGAGCGCGACATTCTAAAGTGCGATTGCTTGTATTGGTTCCGCGAGAAGTGCCCCTCTTTCACATTTTGAAATGTTGGGAGGTATGAGGTGTAAAGGCTGACCAGAATTCATATTCTTAAATAAAGCCTTAGAAATTCTTCCTGTATGTCCGTCAGCGTCTGACACGTGAAGCAGTCTGTATTTCATACATACCTGGTGTTTATAGATGTTTTGGATTGTATTTCCTTTTGCGTTCTCGTTATAAAATAAGTGCATGTCATGTAAAGCTTTAACTAAAGCACTCACTGAAATAAACACCCGGGAGAAACACCAACGGTCAGATGAGCTTTAACAAATAATTTAGGTTTCCCGCTGCAGTTACACAGAGATATTTTATAGATCTCTTCATAAAGCCTATTCTTTTCAGAATTTTCCGATATACATTTATAATACAATATCCATATATCTTCGAGAAGCTTGTCTGCTGGACGGTTTGAAGGATGGATATTATCAAAGAAACTTCCGGTATCCGGTAGCGCTAGAGGATGCGGTTCTATGGCCAGACTGCCATTCAGGGGTTCTACAAAGAAATCTGTGAGATGATCATTGGAAGCCCAGGAAGGAGGAAGGATTAATGTTATATCTTTATGTTTGAGACACGGAGTTAAAATGTCAATAATTCTGGTGCTGAAAGAACCGCAGAGTATAATAATTCGAGCCGATGACATTAAAACAGTTTCTGACATCATTTTCATATTTTCAGAGAGTTCTTGTGATAAACTAATTTTTACAGTGAAGGAAATACAAATTCCATAACTTGTCAGATACGCTCTCAGAGCCTGACTCTCTGTCTCTCCGGTGTCATCATCAACCGTGAGAATTCCCACCCAGGTCCATCCGAAATGTTTTAGAATCTTCAATATAATTTTATTATAGACAAGATAATTTTGAACAGAGCGGAAGAAATGCGGATAAACGCGTCTATCACTCAGCGCATAGTCTGTCGCTCCATAACTGATCTACAAAATGGAAGAGAAAAGTGTAAACATTCTGCGGTAAAGGTTTCTAATAACAGCTTGGAGTCAGAAATGGTTGTGATCTCACCATGAAACTGAATGCTAATGTCAGACAATACATGGAAGACCATTCAGTTTACTCACCTGTGCGTATCCATACACCCCTAGTAACTGTGCTATGGGAATGGTAGTAGTAGAATGGTGATCGCCAATAAATCCAGCCACGTTGTTAGAATTGGCACAAGAGTAATTAGGGACGGTCATGCCGCGGCCAGACAAAATCTGAAGAATGCTTTTCACAGCTTTTCTTTCATCTAAACAGGAGTCATATATATGATAGCCCAGGGTAATATTTGGTAAAATGTTTGGGTCGTTGTTCAATGTTTCAATGGTGAAAAGAAAGACCAGTAAATTGAGGTAATCTACGGGGCTTGGGCTGTGAAGGTAGAAGAATTAGATTAAAGCAGAAGAACATAGTCAGAGGTCTGCCAGATAAAAACACTTATTAAGACTTTGTAGGAATACCATGTTACCATCAACTGGCAAAGGTTCTACATTTAAACGAATTGTAAAACAGGTCATGGATCAGTAGAGAGAACTAGTGTGAGTGCCGTAATTACCCTCACATATTTATTTAATGTAGGGCATGTCTTGCGGAAGACAAATCAATGACCTTTGTGAAATATTTCTGTTTCAAGCCCATTCCTAGCCCTGCCTGAGATGGTTGCAAATGTCTGAATACAGTGGACAGTGGTGGTCATGGCTGAGTCTGGTCCCACGCAGTACAACATGTGGCCCCTCTTCACAGATTAAAAACATTTTTTTAAAAAAAAAAGACAAATCTACATAAAAAAGACATAGGAAATTCACCTTATACACTTCTTTTGAAGAGAAAAATCTTATGAAATATAGGAATCCTTGGGAGGTACATAGTATAGTCCCTCTATTTCTGTCTGTTCCCTCCTCAAACTCTCAATCTCTTTTTCTTTTCCTAATGTGTTTTCATTTTCTTGCCAATCCTACATAGTGTCAGTCCTAATGTTTCAAGAGTTGGTTTAATAAAATAAAAAATAGTCAACATTTCGGTTAACCTTTGTAGCCATTATCATGCATTTATCATGTTCTCAAAAGGGGATGTCAGCTCCTTAGTGTAAAACACAATGACCTCTGTTTTACAGATACGTATTTTCTCCAATATTCTCATAATATTTTTTTAAATCTATATGGGTAGATTTACAAAAAGATATTAACTCTCCCAATCAAGTCAATAGCATAAAATTCATAATATTGCAATAAACAATAACACATCTTACATTGTGTAACGTTAATTTCACAAAACAGCCTAATAAAAAGTAATAAAAAAAGTCATAAATATGTATATATTTACCTCAAAATAGCACTAGCAAGTTATACCACGCAGGGGGAAATAAAAAGTGTAATGTATGAAAACAGCTGGACAGCAACTGGATTTACTGCTTAACAGAGTCACTTCCCTTAGTAGTTTTGGGCTCTCTATAAAATGAATTTGTTCTGCAGATATTATTTTTATGGTTAGTTGTAGAACTTACATGACACAGACTATTTGGGGAGAAAAATGATCCTGTCCAGAAAAAAAATAATTCCTCATTTGATTATTCACCGTGAGAACTCCTCCAATTATAAGGTCCCCATCTTTAAAATACTCAAAGTCTTCAAATGGTTTGATGACTTGCAGATGACAGGCCGGTGCTGGGCTCTGGATCTCAGATCTGCAGGGCGTCACACACAGGAGCAACAAACAAACGAGACATTTCAATGGAAGAGACCCAGCGATCAGCATCATGCAGCCCAGTAACCTGCCGAGTGCCAGAGAGTGTCTGCCGGGTTCGGTGGAATCGAGCACCGTGTGGGTCAGTGGCATCTGCTGCATCTGATATCATTGTAATGAACCTGAACATCTCGGCTCTTTTTATACAGTGCGGTCTCATTCATTGCAATGGAGTCTCAATATAGATGCAGGACTTTGTGTTTTGGGATCGCAATTCTATGTTGGTTTTAAATTATAAGAAAACCGCAGAGCGCCGGTAATTGTCTGCATGGACAGAAATATACAAACGCAGACTTTAATGTCTTTAGAGTATTAGTTAGTTTTAGAAGGAAGTTTCATTCATCGGCAGTTTTATGCCCTTTAATAATATTTATCGTTTTCTCAGATGTAAATGTTATTCAGCACTTTTAATTTATCATTGATTTTTCTGCATATTTCATGTTTTTTTTAAATTTAATTCACGGAGGTTTTCTGATTGGATAGGATTTTATTCTATTTGAATTTCAAATAATATGATTTAATACAGAAATGCACAATTTGTGTGAATGTACCTTTTGTATTCTAGTTATATTCATATTATCCAGCTCTGACATCCACCATTAGCATAGTCAGGACATTTTTTTATAAAATGTCCGTCACTTCCTTTAATCCCAGGAAGTAATAACCCACTTCCTGGACTCTCCCTGCATTATATCAGAAGACTGAGCACAAGCCTATAGCTCTAGAGGTTGTTTACTTTGTGAAGCTGTTTCTAGAACTATCTTTGGTCAAAACATCAAACAGCCATCACATACAGCACTTCAGACGTCTTTCAATTAAGACTCAAGTTTGCAATGTAAGCGAATTGATAACTTGAGTTGCTATAAGAATTTAGCAGTTCGGATCGTGTTCTGGGTCTTCTCCAGATGAGTGAAGCTGGAGCCTTTGTACAACTTCTCTGAAAAAAGACTCACTTGAGATGGCAGTGAATCATAACTGTGCTATGGGAATGGTAGCACCTGATTGGTGATCACTAATAAATCCATCCACCTTATTATCATTCATTATCAGTAATTAGGGACGTTGCGGCCAGACAAAATCAGTTTTTGGAAACGCCTCATATTTTCATTTGTTTTGGCACTTACAGGGTTAAATATGAATGACGCGCATCGCTGTTTCTGGGGGAGTTGCGCCCCAATAGCGTCCAGAAAAAGAGAAACTGCTCAACAAAAGTACATATTTTTTGAAAGATGACATCCCAAAGTATTTTACTTGGGGCATTTTAACACTTTTTATTTCACCATTTTAGTGCCAGTCTGTCCTAAACATTGCAGTAACATTTATTTTTTTCATTTTTAACAAACCCATTCTATCCAAACACAGTATTTCAGTATGTTTTACCCTGGTTACATAAAATTACTGAAACAACTTGTGATTTGTATTCAGAAACACCCCTCGAGTACAGGAATACCCCATATACATTATTATTATTATTATACTTTATTTATAAAGCGCCAACAGATTCTGCAGCGCTGTACAAGGTAAAACTTTTACAGATAGCGACAAGTACAAAATGACAAGCATTTGACATACACATACAAGAGGAATGGAGGGGCCTGTTCCTGTAGGAACGTACGTTCTAGATGGATAAGGGGTGAGAAACAGGAGGTGAGGACTGTGTGGTAGTGAATGATGTTATTGTGGGGCGAGATAAGGGTTGTAAGTGGGTAAGAGAGATGTTTTGATGTTTATGTCAGTGGTCGGCTTCCCTGAAGAGAAAAGTTTTTAGGGGGCGTTTGAAGGAGGGTAGAGTTGGTGAGAGTCGGACAGCATGGGGAAGAGAGTTCCAGAGGGTTGGTATTCTGGAACCCCAGGGTCAGATGCCTGGATATGAATGTCAAATGCCAGGAAATGAATAAGGTCAGAGAGCTTACTCGTCCCCTATAAAAGCACACAAAGTCTTCTGTATTTTATTAGATTTATTAGGGAAGTCACAGAAATAAAGGCACTTGTTGGTTGTATAGTGTTGGAAAGGTGCTTCTCTAGAAGAAGGTGCTTTGTTATGGGTGGAAGTGCTTCTGCAAGGGGAAGGTAAAAACAGATTGCCTTGCAAGGGAGTAGATAATCAGAACCTGTACTCACAGAGGCTGCTGAGATAGAATGTCCAGGGGAGAGATACAGGGGAACAGGAAAAACACCTAGGACAAACCAACTACTGAAAAGTTCAGGGGAGGAGGAATAGCTCAATCTCAACTATGAGAATTGGAAAGTTGCCAGGGCTATAAATATTTTTTTACATGGGGATTATGGGTGGAATATTATAGTTACACATGCTAAGGAACATATTTGACCTTTTTTTCTGATAAGAATATGGGAATATTTTTACATGGGGATTATGGGTGGAATAGTATGGTTACACATGCTAAATAACACATTTGACCTGTTTCTGTTAAGAATATGGCTATAATTATTTTTTTATATGGGGATGTTAGAGGCCTTTCTGCCTCTTTCCGCATAGTTTCAGGATTAATCAATTAATAAGCTTTACGTAACCTGACGTCCCTTTTTCTGGACACTATATAATCTATAATATAAACAAAATAAAGCAGAGTGATTTTGGACATGACCCAGAGTGTGTTGTGTGTCTTATTTTTCTCTCCGTGCACGTACATTTATATTTATATAATTTGGAGCAGTTCAACAATTGAAGAAAGGCTTTATTGGAAAGCATCCAAAACAGTTGGCGCCCAACTGTTTTGGATGCTTTCCAATAAAGCCTTTCTTCAATTGTAGTTCATCCGGATTAACTACTGTATAATCACTTGTTGAACTGTGGAGCCTCCCTTTTGCTGGCGAGCACACTGTTTCGGAAAGGTTTCGGAAAGTGTTTCAAGTCTACACCGGATCAACCCAGTTGCTCTGATCCCCAGACGGTGCTGTAAGACTAACACTAATTTGGACAGCCCAGTCGTCTGTCCCCAGCACACTGTAGAAATTGGTAAAGTGTTTCAAGTCTACACCTGATCAACCCAGTTGCTCTGATCCCAGACGGTGCCGTAAGACTAACACTATTTTGGACAGCCCAGTCGCCTGTCCCCAGTGCATAATATTACTACAGTGTGTGTGTGCCTCGCTCGTATCAGAAGGTTTCGGACGGTTGCGGACAAGGTTACGATACCGTTGCGGAATGGGGAACGATAACAGCGTTCCAAGTGGGTTCTGTACTCCCTCCCAATTAGTTGCTGACAGACGAGGGAAAAGATACATTAAGCAATTATCTAAGTTGGAAAAACGATATAAAGTACCCAGAGGAGGAACCTTATCAATTTGCACCTGGCAAAACCTCCTAAATGAAAAAGCAGGAAAATTAGACAACGACGGATTGAAAGATACTGTTAAAATCTAGCTAGATTGTAACAAAGAATTTAAATCGTTAGATGGCGAAGAAATCTATAATGAAAAGCACTCAAAATATCTGTGTAAAATTCCAATGTCTTATACGCCACAGCTCTATAATGGCGCCGAGTCGTCGGACAAGGGGTGGAGCTGCCCAGCCTGTAATGCAATGACGTCAGGAAGCCGTCGCTCTTGTCTGTACTGTGAGGTCCCCCGCCCCCTGTCTACTCCGACTACTGTGTCGTGTCTGACACAGACACCAGCGCCATCTTGTGACGCACTTCACCAACTGTCTTCAGTGGAAAATCCCCACCAATTGCCTGCCCCGCCTTCTATGTTATATCCGGTACAGGCATCAGGGCCATCTTTGTTAACTGACAACGCCCAAAATTTTAGCCTACCTCCAGCTCCGTTATCTTCTATGTCTATTCCCACAGTGTCATTGGTATAATGGTATAATCAAATCAAAGATATTGAAAATGACACAAGAGACTGATCTAAATTGGATACAGTACCTACCCATCGTACTTTTTGCTATCAAACATACGCCAAAGGCGTCACACAAACTGACCCCACACGAAATACTTTTTGGAAGTAGCCCTAGGTTAGGACAATACTTCCCACAACAGTTGCAAATGAATTATGAAACAATGGCAAAATATGTTATTGCTTTGATTACTCAATTATCTAATATATATACCCAAGTTTTCTCTTCTATTCCAGATCCCAATATCCTCGAAAGTACTCATTCTCTATTGCCTGGAGAGTGGATGGTCGTGAAGAAACACGTCCAATCTACTTTGAAACCGAGATTCAAGGGCCCTTTTCAAGTGCTACTAACGACTCCTACCTCAATAAAAGTTGAAGGGAAACCCACCTGGATACACGCATCGCATTGCAAGAGAGTCAAAGGATACGATCCTCCAATCAATGACTCCTAGAATGCATATCCTTTGCAAAAGAGTGGGCATCCCACTATTATTATCATTCATTTTCCAACATACATGGGGAAAACCAGCCCAAGCTATCAGTCACCAGAGGGGTCGGGTAGCCATTACAAGAAATGCAAAACAAGCAGGTCCTCCCATTTTTTGGTACAACTCCAGTAGCACAACAGTAGCCACATACTCATTCCAATTTTGTCACATTATAGATTGTGTTTCTAAACGCTACACCAATGTATATACCGGTATGATGACACAAGAAGGAGATACCACCGACAATTTTGACCCCGGGTATTGTGATGTTCAAATAGGAGAATGTGTTGGGTACATATGCTATGTTGGAGGGCAATAGAAGGACGACTGCAGGTATTGGGGCTCTATTATAACTAATTCAGGAACCAAATGGGGATATAAGCCCCCTGAAGCCCTAGCCCTCAAAGATCAATATGGTAAGTCATTGCTCTCACGAATGACTCTTATATCCACCGGAACTGGTGATAACCAACGATATACCCTTACTATAGAGAATCCCCGGTCAACTGATGCTCGAAAATATATTTTCAGAATTTACAAATATGGTTTCATGAGCGGCAAGGCCCCCTTCTATCTTAAAGATATGTACAATAGTTTAGAATGGGAAAAGCCACAAAATAAACCATCAAACCAACCAGTTTCGAAACCACCGGAAATTCCATATACTGTCCTGCGCGCTATTCAAAGTATGATAGCTATAGCGAATCCCACTTATGATGATACTCTAGCCATAGAAACTAGATATAATGATATTAATCTATGGCTCGAGTAGATGCAATATTCTGCTATTAAGCACAATAAGTCCAATTGCTATGTATATGGTAAAGCCCGTCCACATCTGGATACAGTACCCCTACAGTTGCCCTATCAGTCACTACTATGTCTATTGAGTCTTTATACCAATACCAGTAACAAATTCACCGAATGTGAGAAATGGAAAAGAAAATATCCTCTACTAATCGAGACTCCCAAGCTCAACAGAGGAATTACTATATATTCTGGCACTTATATTTGTATCTCAAACACCAAAGGAACAGGCAAATTTCTTGGTAAATTCTCTAATGGTAATTGTGCTGAATACAGCAATTTGACCGGTCCCCCCACACAGAATCAAGTATATTCTCTGGGAGACATCTATTGGCTATGTGGAGATATGAAATTGCGCACCAGATTAGAAGGTAGTTGGACTGGTGAATGTGCACTGGCCAAAGTTATAATGCCGTTATTTATAATGTCGGAAGAGCCAGAAGCTGTTAAAGCCCAGTCTACCCTGTTCCGTAAAAAACGCAGTGTCTCAAAAGCCCCCGAAGGAAGCTTCGACCCCCATGTGTATATAGATGCAATAGGAGTTCCTAGGGGGGTCCCAGATGAGTATAAAGCCCGAGATCAAGTAGCCGCTGGTTTCGAATCCATTTTTCCCATTGTTACAATAAATAAAAATGTTGACTGGATTAACTATATCTATTATAATCAACAGAGATTTGTCAACTATACCCGAGAGGCACTCCAAGGACTTTCGGATCAATTGAAGGCTGCAACCCAGATGACTTTTCAGAATCGTATAGCATTAGATATAATCCTGGCAGAAAACGGCTTGCAGTAGGCGAGACTATCCCGTTAATGCTTATGTACGATGACACGATGCCAAGCTTTGCATCTTCTTATGAAACACCATCTAGTTCGATAGTTCCCCCTGACAGTAATCCCCGCCCCGTGTAGGGACATATAGATCCGAGGGACATGTCCAAGACCTGAAACCGGGATTTTATCCAATAGGGATAATTTGTCGCCACTGCAGGTGAAGAGGATGCGGGACCATGTCCGGTAGGATCTGTCAGGATTAGGGACAGTCGGCCATCGTATATTCAAGGGGGGACTGTTATGGAACCACTATATATCAGCAAGAAACGCTTATTGCTTTAATGAATATAAGCTGGCCTCGACCAATAAAGGGTTACACCTCACGCAGATACGTGAGAGACGCAAGTAGCAGTGTATTCAGTTATCTATATTTTACTAACCGCAAGCGCCATTCTGGCTATATCTAGTTGCAGGAAAGTATCTAATATTTGCTTCTAACGGTTTTCTGCCTTTCTGCCTCTTTCCGCATAGTTTCAGGATTAACCAATTAATAAGCTTTACGTAACCTGACGTCCCTTTTTCTGGACACTATATAATCTATAATATAAACAAAATAAAGCAGAGTGATTTTGGACCTGACCCAGAGTGTGTCGTGTGTCTTATTTTTCTCTCCGTGCACGTACATTTATATTTATATAATTTGGAGCAGTTCAACAATTGAAGAAAGGCTTTATTGGAAAGCATCCAAAACAATACATATTTTATTTTAGGCAGGTGATCGTCCAGCGAGTCGCCTATAGCCTTTAGCTCAGATTCCTCAATAACTAAATGAGATGGAACTGGAACGTTAAGGACGACACAAGTACGACAATCGAGTTACTAGTCGCTCATCCTTTGCAGGACTGTCTTTTTGGACCGCTCCTATTTGCACAGATTGTGGAGAATCTGAGTGAGTGGTTGAAAATACTTGAAAAACCAAAAGTCAAAGTCCAAGCCCACTCTGTATTTCTTTCAGAACTCTGTTACTTCTATTTCTATGAGTTCTCAGATCTAGAACATAGGAGTCATAGTATAATAAATGAATAATATCCCACCCCTGACCGTATGTCCCATTCCAACAATTCTTTTTACCTGGCTATAGAAAATGAAGTTTACTGAATAGTTGATACGTTTTTGAAGGCATGTTTAATATTCGCATGAAAGATAAATAAATGTCTAAATAAACAAATAACAAATAAAGATTATAAAGGAGAATATTGTCAATGGAGCATTTATGCATGCCAGGGGCTGTGCAGATATAGACACTGCCCACAGTGCAAAATGGAGGCAAAAACTGCCATTCACTTGTTCTGGTAGTACCAGTTTGAAAAGGCTTTATTCAGAACCCTGTAATTGGAACTCAAGGACTCCTTTGAGAGAAAGTACCTGTCCTACCACTTTCTAGTTCACAGACTTTTTTGCAGAAACACCTGGCAGAAATGCTTAGTGTCGCATTTTTGCCAGGAACCGCCTTGTGTTGAGGAAAGAACAAGCCACAGTCCATTACTGGCACAGGCTTATCCACAGCCGACTGAGCGACTACTCACTTATAGACAGTCTAAAGACTGAGCTCTAGCTTCCCTCATCCACGCCAGCCACTGCTCTACCCCATATCCCCAGGTTGTTTCCACTACTGTGCTAAACCATATGTGTCATGTTTGGAATTGTAATCATATACTATTTTAACTGTATTTATGAGCGTGTGGACTGCCCTGATGGGTGGCACTAGTCTGATATGCTAATGAGAGGTCTCCTCTGTATTTGTGCTTGTGAGCCAAAAACAGTCATGCCTCAGTCTGAAGTGAGGCTGATCTTTAGTTTTTCTCACAGTAGGTTATTCAGGGTATGTCCAGATGTAGGTCCCAGGCTCACAGTACCTTGATCTCATTGATGATGTTTAAGAGAGTCTATAATGCCTGTCTATGTTTGTTGCATTCTTTCTGTAATTGAGGCTTGCTATGCATTTTAGATCTGAGCTGAACTGGTCTGATTTGCTAATGGAGAAGTGTTCTGTGTAATGCCGCAAGTAAATAAAAAACAGTCATGTTTCACATTGGTAGGAACCTTCGTACAGGGTAGGCTATTTCAATGTTGTCTGGTCATGATTTGAGATAAAGCTCTCATGTTGTTTTTGTCACCTTAAGTTATTAAGGATATGTCCAGATATGGGTCCCTGGCTCACTAAACAGAGAGAGATGTCAGCCACACCATACTGGCAAAGCCAATAAAAAACTAAAACGCATATCTGTGGTTGCTGTATTGTTTGTACAGAGGATCTTTGCTATGCATTGCTAGTCTGGATAGTCTTGATGAATATGATTCGTCTTAAATGCAAAATAGAGTGCTCTCCTGAGTAGGTATTAGACTTGTGCATTTGTCTTTGGGCGAACATGAAAACGAACACGAAGAGTCCGTCTTTTTGTTCATTCCGAAAAAACGTAGAAGAGAATACAGTGCCGGTAAAACGTAGGCGAAGACGAAGACACACACGAAGAAACTTCGTGATCGTCTTCGTCTACTAATCTCCCCGGTCCCTTCCCCATCTAGCCTACCTTATCTTCACGGCATCGTGGGAGTTGAAGCGGAAATCCGCAGGTTCGCCGTCAGGGCAGTGCGAGTGAGCCTATTGGTCACCTGCAGGGTGAAGCCAGAGGATGACCCTGCAGGTGACCAATAGGCTTACTCGCACGGCCTTTTAAACTTCTGATTTCCGCTCCCGTTAATCCCTGCGATTTACTCTCCCGTTAACCCCTGCGATGCTGCTCTACCCACTACAACAAAGTCGCTGGTACGGACATTTAACTTAGCATAATTACTTATTATAACTTCGGACAGAATGCTGCCCTCTATTGGTACGATACATTGAGTAGCATAATAAGTTATTATGCTACTCAATGTAAAACCAACAGAGGGCAGCATTCTGTCTGGAAATATATTAGCCATATTTATTTCATTTATTAATTATTTAAATAAAATATATTCCCATGATCCGCTGGTCTCCCCGCTGCAACAGTTAAATGTCTGCACTCGCGTACATTAATTCTGTCGAAATTGCAAACTCTTTTTTTCTATTTATTTTGGGGGGGTTGTATTAACCCCTTCAGGACCGAAATTTTTATACTAACGTGTGGTTTTTGTGGTTTTGCCATGTCTTTCTTCAACTGTAATTTCTCTCTTATCAATTGGTGCACCCACACAAATCATATATTGTTTTTTTCAGCACAAGTAGGGCTTTCATTTGAAACCATATTAAGCTGGGTAGTATGTTGTTTTGTTTGAAATAAACTGGAAAAAGTGGGGAAAAAATGAAAAAAAATGCATTTTTTACAGTTTTGTATACATACAAATTGTACACACATTGAACCAATGGGAAAAAACTATCCCAAATATATTCATTAACTTGTCCTGATTTGGAAACCACCCAACATGGCCAGGATTTTTATCTATTTTGACCAGTATAGGGCAAATATTGCAAGGCATGCATCACGTTTTTGAAATGTAATTTTTTTCAAATTTGGCATGGTAGTCTAATAACTGCAATAGTTGGCACAGATACTGATTATCCCCCCAAAATTATATGTTTATGAACAGTAGATAAATCAAGGTGTACAACTAGGGTCATTTTGACACTTTTCAAACAGGGATTTTCCAGACTCCTGGGCAGACAGCAGCAGCGCCCCCATGATCACCACGATTGTGGTGATGTGGGGGGCGGTTTTTGGAGGAGACGTACCTGGTACGTCCCGGTCTACCGGTGACTGGTAACCAGGAAGTACCAGGTACGTCCCGGACCTGAAGGGGTTAAGACTTAAATTTCATAACTGTGTTAACCTTTATTATATCTACAGATTGTTATTTCTGCTACAAAACAATTGTGTTTTTGAGTTATTTTCGGGTCTAAATATAATTATATAACATTTTGGAATAAATATACATCCTAGAAGCCCAGCACTTGAAGCCAGTATGGCAAAAATCTCCACGGCCACCATGTTCTTCCCTTTGGTGCTCAGATAGGCCAGGATCATCGCAATCCAAACGCTGCAGAACACCAGCATGCTGAAGGTGATGTACTTGGCCTCATTAAAACTGTCCGGTAATGTCCTGGCTAAAAAAGCTATAATAAAGCTAACGGCTGCCAGAAGCCCCATATAACCCAGGACACAGTAGAAGGCGATAACCGAGCCCTCATTACACTGAATGATGATCTTTCCCTGATAAGAGTGCATGTCCAGCTCCTGGAATGGGGGGGAAATGGACAACCAAAAAATAATAATTATGACTTGGACAGATGAGCCAAACAAGACAACAGAAGCAGACAGTTTGATTCCAAGACATTTTCTCCAGACACTGCCAGGTTTAGTGGCTTTAAAAGCAACAAAAATCATGATAGTCTTGGCCAGCACAGAAGACACGGCTAATGAGAAGGCAACTCCAAAGACAGTTTGGCGCAGTATGCAGGTTATATCCGTAGGACGACCAAGGAACAGAAAGACACAAAGGAAGCTCATCATGATGGAGACCAGGAGGATCAGGCTGAGGCTCCAGTTATTGGCTTTTACAATTGGGGTATTTTTATAGGAAACAAAAATCCCTGATACTGTAACAGTTAGAAGACAAAATAAAATTGAGATTGATGTAAATGCTATAGCAACAGCATCATTATAAGACAAAAACTCTTCCATTTTGGGAACACACAGATCCTTCTTCTCATTGGGCCATTCATTATGTGCGCATTTTATGCAGTTCTCGCTGTCTGTAAAAAATAAAAAATACACAATCTTGAATTTCATGAAACAGATGTAATTAATAAAAAATCATCAAAAAATTAAAAAATGGCTGGATCCAGAAATAACCTCAGACAGATTACTGACATTTATTCTGCAGTACGGTTAATGGGAACAAAATAACCACCCATAGTCAGGATCATACTGCAGGTATTTGTCTTTCTAATGGTTGTGCGCCTGCTCTTGTAATATCTCCGTGCTCTTGTGTCTGGGTGTCAGTGTACGGCCTGTGGTTTCAATCTGTGATGGGAATGGGAGTAATATAGAGTCGGCTGATTTGTTCAGAACATGCAGTGGATTTCGGGGCTTTCTCTCTATTAATCAGTTAGAGGTAAACATTATTATTTTTGGTAAGAATATCAGAGTATCAGGTAGGATATACCGGTCATACTGGAGATTTCTCCCTCTGAGCACAGGACGCAGTCATAGCAGCAGGAATGGATCTCCTGTAACCCGGCAAACAATTTTCTGAGCACTGAGATTTTGGAATCTAAATAAGAAAGATGTTTTTTTATGCTGATTATTTTGTAAAGCTCCTACAGCTCAATCTTGACTTCAAATGGCATTCTACCAAGCTACTCTATCTGTAATATCTGTAATCTCTTATTGGTTATAGTATAAAACAAATGTGAAAGCCAGTGCCTACCCGTGTGTGAAGTAAAATATAATATAAGCAAAAGGAGGGATACTACCCTTCTTAACGGCAACACAGCTGCAACCCTGTAAAACACTCTCCAGGTGTTGTAACTTCTCAAGCAAATTCCACTTAGGTGCGCTCGTGTAAACCGACCATAAACCAAATAAAAAACAAAAAAACTTGATAAAATGCACAATTATTGACCAATTGGTTCTCTCTATGCATTCACAAAATGTACGTGGTATTCAGAGTAAGATTCCTTATCTTACTCAGAGTCTGTATGAGAGAAGGCAAAAAACAAGGATGGTATCTCTTCTTCAAAGAGTAGTCGAAGGAGATGGATGCACTTACGCTTAGATGAATATACTGGGCATGTGTGTCATTCGGATGTATCTCCCGGGATGGTTGCTGCCTGATGTGTGTCCACAGCTCCACGATGGGATTCCCCGGTCCTTATGGCTGTTCTCCTAGTATCTCCAATGTTTCCAGTGGGGTATGGAATGCCAATATGATTCAGTGACTTCCCTTCCTAAATTACCAATCTTTACTCATCCAAAGATCAGTCAATCATAAAAATGTATTGTGGGACATAGCCCTATCTTTATATATTACAAGGAACTATTAATACATGATTCCAAATAAATCAATAAATATTCTGTAATAAATATATAAATACTTAAAATCCGTATATAGTATCCAAGTTCCGTAAAAAAATATACATAAATAGGTCAGAAGATACTGGTACAAACTTCCTCAACGCGTTTCGCCAACTTGGCTTCCTCAGGAGTGTGTTTTCTTATTGTCCATTCATCTCTTACATGTGTTTGGCGCCGTCTTCCGTTTCTTCCTCTTCTGGCGTCCATCTCTCCTCACGTAATGACATCGTGATCTCCTCCTTCGTGTCCATCATCGCGTAGAACATTCCGAGGTGCGAGTCTCCTCCTTAGTGTCAAAGACACCGTCCAGGGTACGGACCGCCCCGTGATCACACGGAACATTATTGGGAGGCTTGCGGGTAATCGCCAATGTCATAGAGAAAAAAAAATGTTAGTACTATCATTTTCCGGATGTCTCGGACTCTGTGTCTATATCAATGGGGGATAATGGTGTCCTGTATTACAGGATGATGTAGTGACTGCCATAACAGTGAGAGACATGGTCATATGTAAGACCATGGTACTGTATAAAGAATAGATAGATTATAGGTAGGATATAGAATAGATAGGTTATGGGACATAATTCCGATGTAGAACAGGTATAGTATTTTTAAAAGAAAAACATAGATAGAAGATGTGATACCCACAGTATAGTGTGAAGTTAATGATAAACAACAATGAAAATAAAGATAAAAATAATAATGATAAAAATATCAATAAAAATAAAAATTAAAATAAATATAAATAAAAATATAAATGCTTTTTTCTATATATGTGAGCCAGCATACAGACTCTAAGGAATCTTAGAGAGAACCAATTGGTCAATAAATATCACGTGGTTTTTTTTAATCTCATATTGGTTGGAAGGTAGCTCTGTAACAATAACAATGTTTTTACTCAGGCTCAAACCCACTTGTATAAGTTCACATTTTATATACAGTTAGGTCCAGAAATATTACTGACACAATTTGTATAATTTTGGCTCTGTTTGCCACTGCATCGGCTTTGTAAAGAAACCATTGAGATTTAATTGAAGTGCAGACTTTCAACTTTAATTCAAGGGGTTGAACAAAAATATTGTATGAAACATTTAGGAATCGCGACCATTTTCATACACAGTCCTCAACACAATCATTAATAAAATGTTTTTTTTTTAAGTTTTAGTATTTCTTGACAGGCCTTTATCGCAACTTGCTTCAGTTGTTTATTTGTGGGTCTTTCTTTTTTTTCTTAGAATATACCAAACTGTTGATTTCACCACTCCTAATGTCCCTGCTAGCTCTCTGATATCTGACCAGCTTCCAAATGAGAATGCCACCCCTCAAGTCAACTCCAGACTTTTACCTGCTTAATTGATGAAAAAATAACAAAGCAATGGCCCACACCTGTCCATGAAGCAGCTTTTGAGTCAATTGTCCATATACTTTTGGACCCTTGAAAAAGGGGGAGCACCGTAGTAAAGCTGCAATTCCTAAACCCTTCATCCAATTTGGATGTGAATATCGTCACATTAAAGCTGAGACGCTGCATTTTAAGCCAATATTCATTATTTAACTGTAACCCGAAGTGATTTTGGCAAACAGCCAAAATAACAAACTTGTGTCAGTGTCCAAATATTTCCAGATATAACTTTATTCAGTTCCTATACGATTTAATATAGCAAATATATTCTTATAACAAAGAATGAAAAGTCTTCTCACCTGGTTGGCTTCGTTCTTCCAGGTTATTAGACCGGGTTTGATGTTAAGCTGCTGATCAGCCGGAGCCCACGGATCAAAGACACCGACCACTTTAAAGGATTTAATTTCATCCTTATATCCAATCCAGTTCCGAATTATGTGTGGGGTAACATACTCTCCATTTTCATCAAAATATAGATGAGAGGTTTGGTCCTCGGCTTTCAGATTTCTTATGTAATGGTGCAACTTTTATGAAAAATACAAAAGTACTGAAATATAATCAGCTGTTATTCATTTTCTGAATCGGCAATTTGTAACATATCCTTCAACGTATGTGCCTGCCATTGACACGCCATGACAAGAAATCTCTCTCATTCCACAGGTTTTATCTCCCAGTCTTTTCTGTTGTCTGTTTTCTCTCTCTCACCCAGTTCACTCTCTCACTTTCCTCTTCTCTCTTTTCCTCCCCTCACTCCCTCTATCTGTCCATCTGCATCAAAGCAATTGAAGCAAGAAGGGATAGTTCAGAACAGAGGGGACAGGGAGGATCAGTGAGAAGTTGGAGGGGCAGGTCAGAGCAGAAGGGACTCTAGGTGAAGTGGATCAGCAGGGAAGGCAAGAAGGGGCTGGGAGGATCAGCGGGGAGCTGGAGAGGATGAGTCAGAGCAGAGAGAGCAGGAACGGCAGGTCAGAGCAGAGGCAAATGGGAGGACAGGTCAAAGCAAAGAGAGGCCCTGGAAGGAATGGGTCAGAGTAAATATTGCATGAAAGGGCTGGAAGGGTCAGAGGAGAGCTGGAGACAGCAGGGAGAGGCAGACGGGAACAGAGGGCAGAAGAGGATACTAGTCCTAATGGGAATTTAAAAGCTAATTGTGCCATCTGATTGGCCCTTAACGTCCTGCACAGATTGGCCAACAATTCCCACTGTAACAAGTCTATTATATATATATTAGGTACTGCTGCAGAGTTATTGGTTTTACGTAAATAGCAGAACTGTTCCCACTGCTAGATTTACTTTTACTGCTAACTACACGGCTACCGCTGATGCCCCTGAATCACTCTCTTTTCATGACTTCTGACTTACCTGATGTTTGTAATTAGTTATTTTGATTTTATTTCCATAAACATTTTTTTCCTGAAATATGTACATATTGTGTAGGGCTTTAGCCATCGCAAGCACCGCATTATTCACTTGAGAAGCATCCCCGTTGTTGATAAAGCTAGCAATGTCTTTCAATCGTTCTCTCCCAGTACAGTTATGAAGCGAGTACCCCAAATTAATTTCATAATACTGGTTTCTATAGGGATCTGGAGACAAGCATTTAAAAAATGTTATCCACAAATCTTCCAGTAACTTGTCATCTGGGTAATTCTTTGGGTGAAATTTCTCGAGGAAGAATGAAAGTTTTGGAACATGGTCCTTGTAATACGGTTTCAGTGTCAGAGTCCCGTTAAATATATCAGAGAAAGCATGGAACAGAAATGTGTTTGAAGACCACCTTGTGCCAAGAATTACAGATTTATTGATTAATAAATGTTTTGTTTCCTTAATAATAAACATAAAAGCTTCAGAAAACGAACCACAAAATACGATAACTTGAGATGTTGATCTTTCTATTGTTTTGGAAGCGTATTCAAAAGTTTGATCCATGCTTTGAAAATAATGTATTTTTATTACATATTCAGCACAAATTCCATCGTCTTTCATATACTTTGTCAGTACTTGGCTTTCGTTGTCTCCACTTTCATCATCGGTGGTTAAAATGCCGACCCAGTTCCAGCCAAAGTATTTCAGTAGCTTGGATAAAATATAATAACTGACATGGTCATTTTGAACTGTTCGGAAAAACGTCGGACAAACTCGTCTGTCGCTGAGCACGGAATGCGTTGCGCC